>PPLS03000023.1:0-130505 GCA_003706565.3 Teunomyces gatunensis | reverse complement strand
CCAACTCGGTTCCACCACACCACAGTACTGGATCCAGCTCTAACTCGGTCCCACCTGTTGCTTCATCTAGTTCCAACTCGGTTCCACCACACCACAGTACTGGATCCAGCTCTAACTCGGTCCCACCTGTTGCTTCTTCCAGTTCCAACTCGGTTCCACCACACCAGAGTACTGGATCCAGCTCTAACTCGGTCCCACCTGTTGCTTCATCTAGTTCCAACTCGGTACCACCACACCACAGTACTGGATCCAGCTCTAACTCGGTTCCACCTGTTGCTTCATCTAGTTCCAACTCGGTTCCACCACACCACAGTTCTGGCTCCAGCTCTAACTCGGTCCCACCTGTTGCTTCATCTAGTTCCAACTCGGTTCCACCACACCACAGTACTGGATCCAGCTCTAACTCGGTCCCACCTGTTGCTTCATCTAGTTCCAACTCGGTTCCACCACACCACAGTACTGGATCCAGCTCTAACTCGGTTCCACCTGTTGCTTCATCTAGTTCCAACTCGGTTCCACCACACCACAGTACTGGATCCAGCTCTAACTCGGTCCCACCAGTTGCCTCTTCCAGTTCCAACTCGGTTCCACCACACCACAGTTCTGGCTCTAGTTCTGTCACCGTGCCACCATTATCTGAAACGACGACGACACCTGTTCCTCCTATTACGATCACTACTCCTGCTACTACTGTTGTTACGATCACTTCTTGCGAGAATGATGCATGTTCACACATTACCAAAACAACAGGATATATTGTTGTGACAGCATGGACGTCTACTTACACAACGTATTGTCCTCTTACAGCAACCAGCTGGAATGTTCATCCATCTCAAGGTACTGCTTCCACTCAAGCACATGGTCCAGTTTCTTCTGAATCCGCTCAACCACATGGTCTTGTTCCTTCTGAATCTGCCCAACCACATGGTCCTGTTCCTTCTGAATCTGCCCAACCACATGGTCCTGCAAGTATTGCTTCTAGTATTCAGCATAACGTTCTCAATTCTTCTAAGGTTTCACCTGTCATTGCTACTACTAAGGAAACAGTGGTTCCTTCTTCAGCATCAGAAGTGGCAAAAGCTATCGTTAAAGAACACAAGGAGGTCCAAGTCGCCCCTGTTAACTCTGGTGCCGCCGGTCCAGCACCAGTTCTTTCTCAGTCAAAGGATGAAGTACCTGCTCCAATTTCTCAATCTCAAGCGGAAACTACAGCTACAACTGGCAATGCTAATTCAGATAGCACATTCATAACGAAGGTTCAACCAACCTCTTATGAAGTAGTTGAACAAAGCAGCCAAACGTATATTCCAGCTGCAACTGTTTCTGCTAACTCAGTAAATGGTGCTTCTGGCATGCGGATTTCTTTCGGTGCAGCAATTGCTGGATTTGGTCTTCTCTTCATTTGAGTTGACATCCATAATAATACCCGTTTCGTGACACCTTTTTCCTTTAACTTTCATTTCATGAAACAGTATTTGTCTTGTTCATTTCGGTTGCACAATCTTCGCACAAGACTTTGTATATATCAGTCGTTTCCACTTTAAGAATAAATACTTCATTGTTTAAAATCATCACAAATTTTTAAACCTCCTGCTTACAATTGTCGAACTCTTCTGAGGTTGCTCTTAAAAAAATAATTTCGAATTCACTGGCTGAAACTAAACTAGCCGCACACACAAAATTCAACTACACATCTTTTGCAACCATTGCCTTGGCTGTTTTTGCCGCAAATTCAAGTTCATTTATTACATACTTTTCTTCTTCCTATTTTTGATTATATTACTCTATACAATTTACATAAATGGCTGCCTACAAAGAATTAAATACTGAGATGCCTACTAAACTTTCCCTTTCTGACAAAGAACCTTCCTCGAGAGGATCAGCTTCGTCTGGAGAAAACATAGGCACAAGAACACTTGATCCTTCCATTAGAACCACATTTGGTGCTGCAAATGGAACGAGTGCCACTGACGATGAATCCGGTGCAGAGCCACCTATCAATGATCACAAGAAGAATCAATCGGGTACCGAG
The DNA here is from genome assembly GCA_003706565.3 of Teunomyces gatunensis. Lineage (NCBI taxonomy): Eukaryota > Fungi > Ascomycota > Pichiomycetes > Serinales > Debaryomycetaceae > Teunomyces > Teunomyces gatunensis. Next base: position 128,473 of record PPLS03000023.1, on the reverse strand, counting down.
CTCATTACCAAGGGACGCCCTTCATCTTGTGTGTTTGTCGCAAGTCTTAGTGCTTACCGTCTGGATGATGATTTGAGTGTTTCCGTGACTCTGCACTTCAAACAATGGGGCACCTTAACCACGGTCAAAGTTTTGCGTGATACAAGCAACCGTCCGTATGCCTTTGTCCAGTACAGCTGTGACAAAGACGCCAAGCGGGCGATTTCTCAGGGCCATGGAAGCGAGTTGGACAACAGAAGAATTAGATGTGAGCCAGCCAGAGTGAACAGAACAATTTTCGTCAGGCTTATGAAATTGGTTCCAGTCGAAAACATTTTGGACCGTTTGAGCCAGTTTGGAGAGATTGAGCAGATAGCCTCAACCAACGATTTTGGGAATGTTTTTTATCACAAGAATGCACCCTCTGGATCTGCTAATTGGATTTGCAAATTTGCTTATCGTGACGATGCCATCAGAGCATTTGCAAATTTAACAGAAGACGACAGTATTAAAGCTGAATGGGCTCAAAATATCGAGGAGGATGATACAAGATTCCAAACCCCTGGACAAGAGAAAACTGTCAAATTTGACAAGTATTCTGTCTTTGTTGGTCAATTGAATAACTCTGTCACCAAAGACGAATTGCGGGCCACTTTTGAACGCCATGGATCCATTTCCAGTATCGAACTTATAAAGAAAGCTACCAGTAGTTTTGCATTTATTCGATACACCAATGAATCGAGTGCTGCTAGTGCTGTTGAACGGGAAAACCATGCTACTCTCGCAGGAAGAACTATGCATGTCCAATATCGTGAGATCTATACCCCATTCTCCAAGAAGAAAACCTTTGGGAATTATGCTAGCATTGCATTAGCACCTCCTCCTATCCATTTTGTAAAGAAACAGGAGAATTTCCGCAAAGTTGAACAGACTGCCTTCAAACCGTCGATGTTTGGACCCAAGAAGTTCAATGGCTTTCCGTCGACCAAGATCAATAGCGGCACAATGAATAGATCAAGAGATAGAGTTAATCATAAGGAAAAAGATAAGGAAAATCGGTACAGTGAATGGTTTCAAAAAGTTGAGTCGAAGGAGCCTACCAAGCCAACAGAAGATAGCGGTAAACAGACCGTTGTGGCAAAGAGTATTCGGAACGAGCAGGGCAGATTTTCTCAGTCAGACGCCAAGGCATCCAATTTGGGGCGTGGATATGAAGAGTATGGACATGTACACGCCCCATACTATTATTATGTCCCTAATTCGCAATCCAGTATGACTGGTCCCATGTTTTACCCACCGCCCAGCAGCGCAGGCCAGAACTTTTTCTATCCGCCATACTTTGCTTATGATTGTCAGATGCCTGGGTCAGGGTCTTTCCAGTATCCACCTAATTTTCCCCAGCCATATTATCCTGATGATCGAGCTAACTTCAAGTCTGATAGAAATTAGTTGCTAGAATATATATGTTTTGTATTTTCTTTTTTCTTTTTTTGTGTTGTTACATAATCCAAAGGATTGATTAAAGAGTACACCATGTGTTTACAGGAACTAGCTAGCGTACATGACCATAACAAGAGCAAAAGCAAGAGCAAAAGCGTTGCGCTAGAGGAATTGGTATATCTCAAAGATGGAGAGACTGTTCCTGGGCTAGCAGTGAGCAACAAGACGTTGCTTACAGAACGACCATGGACCAGTGACCCTTATTATTTCAGCAAGGTATATATTTCTGGGCTTGCTGTGATGAAAATGGCGCTACATGCGAAGAGCGGAGGATCAATTGAGGTTATGGGGATGATTACTGGGCAGGTGACTACAGGAGCGATCATTGTGCTGGACGTGTATGCTTTACCAGTTGAAGGCACTGAAACACGCGTGAATGCACAGGCCGAAGGCTATGAATATATGGTGGAGTATCTTCGGGCGAGTCAGCGACTCAAGGACGAGAATATTGTTGGGTGGTATCATCTGCATCCCGGGTATGGGTGTTGGTTGTCTGGGATCGATGTGAGTACACAACTGTTGAACCAGAACTTCCAGGATCCGTACTTAGCGGTGGTGATAGATCCGATGCGGAGCGTGAGTCAGAACAAGGTGGAGATCGGGGCGTTCCGGACATATAGCGATGAGTACATGAAGAACCGGAAGCGGAGCCATGAAACGGTGCAACGGCATTTGCCCAAGCTGAAGCAGCGTGATTTTGGGAGCCATTCCGATAAGTACTATGCGCTTGAGATAGAGATATACGGGAGTGCGTTAGATAACAAGGTGTTTGAGATGTTGATGAGAAGCGGCGACACCACGACGTCGTGGTTGAACCATATGGTTGTTGAAGAACAACAGCGAAGTGTGGGCGAAGTAACCACAGGCAAAAATCGGATGGTGATGGATACGATGCGGGTTGAGAACGAGCAATTTGACGGAGTGGTACGTATGGTACGAGCGATGCAGAGCTGTGAAGTGAGTGACTATAGTCGGTTTGAGCGGACCTTTATCAAGCAATTTCGCAACCGATTTGAGGAGCGGATGCGCGTCAAGTTGCGGCTACGGCGCGAGGTGACAGGTACCCCGCTGGAAAACGAGGAAGAAGAGGAAGATTGTGACGAAAGTGATTTGGAAGATGCAGCAGTAACGTACTCCGACGCCGATGATGCGGTGTCGATGGACAGCACGCACTCGCAGCAAATGCAGGTACAACTGCTGTGGCTGCTGCGGGCGCGCGGCAAGCGGCGGTTTACGCGCAGCAAACTGGTATTGGACGAAGAGTTGGGTGTCAAGCTCAACAAGGCACGAAATGGGCACAGCATGGCCAGCATTGTGGGCATGGCGAGTGGCGCGGCGCTGGCAGACGTGCACGAGCTCGCGACGTTGGAGCTTCAGCACCGACTCTTCGGAGAACTAGTGTAGGTGCAGGATGTATTTTACGCGCGTTTTTTTCTCATCGCATCTCTCACCCAGAGCCCTCTCCAGTAGACATGGGCGCCCCTAATCCACTCGTGGAACGGTACCTTGCGACGCCGCTCAGTTTCCGTGTGGCGAAGAAGAGCGACATGGTGCCAGAAAAACCTGGCAGTTACATCGTGTTGGGCAGAAAACGCATGGCAGCAGCCCCAGGTTCTAGCCTGGCAGCCGCAGCCGCAGCTGCAACCGCCCCATTGCCCATCAAACCGAAGCCGAGCTCCATGGCCCAGGCAGTGGCGGCGTACACCGGAAAGAAATACTTGACCAAGAAGGAACAGAAGTTGTTACGTAAAAGAAAACACGAATCAGAAGATCTTGGTGAAGAGATTGCAGAACAGGAGGAACAAGACGAAGACGAAGAAGACGAAGAAGAAGACGAAGAAGAAGACGAAGAGGAAGACGAAGAGGAAGACGAAGAAGACTTGTCTGAATATGAGTCTGCGTCTGAGTACCTTGATTCTCCGTTTACGGGTTTTAGTGAACGGGAAGATTCAAAAGAAGTAAGCGGCACAGAAGAAGATGAAGATGAAGAAGAAGAGGAAGAAGACCAGGCAATTTCGAATCAAGAGAAGCTTGATCTTAAGACCGATCAGTACCAGAAACCACCAGCATCGTCACCTGAAAAGCCCACAGAAACGAAGCCTCTTGGTGGTCCAGAGCCCGACTGGACCCAGTTCTTTGCTATCAACGAAGACAAGGAAGAACGGGGCAGCAATGGGTCTACACGTATCTACAAGAACTGGCGTGAGCTTACGGGTCGAAAACCGGTTGGCTTGCTCAACCATGGCGTGACTTGTTACATGAACTCAGCCATCCAGGCGTTGGTGCATATTCCAGCTGTGCAACACTACTTGGACGCCGTGTGTGCTGGAACGGTGCTGCTTCCACCACGCTCAGTGTCACATGTCCTTGCAGACCTTGCCAAACGGATGTGGACTGATAAGAAGAACAAGTACATCAACCCCAAGAAAATCGTGGCCCGGTTGGACGATATCAACTGTATGATGTCGGAGTGGCAACAGGAAGACTCACACGAGTACTTTATGTCGTTGATGCTGCGTCTACAGGAAGACTCAACGCCTAAAGGATCCAAGTTGAACCAATCGATCGTGTACGATATCTTTGGCGGGCTCTTGGACCAGCACATTACATGTACGCGGTGTCTGCGGGTCTCGGAAACGAAACAGGAGTTCTATGACTTGCTGCTTGGGCTTGTCAAACGAAAGAAGGACGCCCAGGAGGCCGAGCTGACCCGCTACTCCATCACCAAGTCGGTCCGCGACTTCTTTTCTAACGAAACCATCAAAGTTGACCGCAACGACGCCAATTCCGGCTACTACTGCGATAAGTGCGAACAGAGGACGGTCGCCAATAAGATCTCCTTCATCAACCGTGCTCCAGAAACCATGGCCGTGCATCTCAAGCGGTTCAAGTTCAATGGAAACTCGCTGTCGAAGATGAAACAAACCATTTCGTACTCAAAATACCTCGACTTGACTGCGTACACCGTGGGAAAGGTGCCAGCAATGTACCAGTTGACATCGGTGATTGTGCACGAGGGTCGTTCTCTCTCGTCAGGCCACTACGTGGCCCACTGCTTACAGCCAGACGGAGCATGGGCCACGTACGACGACGAGTACATCAACCGCATCAACGAACGTGAGGCTTTGAGCGATCCTGGAGCATACGTACTTGTCTACACTCGGCTCACCAACAAGCTGACAGAAAGACCGGACAAGAAGAGAAAGCTACTGCCAAGTTAGAACATCATATATAGAAAGAAGAAATATAAACCATAAAGAACCAAACCAGACTCTAAAAAAAATAATACCCTTTACGCATCCACAAACACATCATCTTCTTCCTCTAAACCCTTGTCGAATCCTGCGTCCTGAATGCGGGTCAAGTACATTTGTGCAAGTTCCTTTTTGTTTTCGGGCGGGTCCAAGGAATCGGCACTGACGGTACTGGTGCTGCTGAAACGCCGTCTGATCTTGTTCTGGAGAGCCTGCTCTGCCAAGATGTCCGTAGACGAGTTGTTTGAGATAAACCGGACGTATGCATTTTCAATGACATACTTGCCTTCCTTATATGTTTCGTCATACGAAAAGGCTTTATTGTAGTACCACCCGAGCAGCTGCACGCATTGGTGACACCGGATCTTGGTGACAATGAACCTTCCCGTACGTAGCTTGGCTTCTTGAGGTCCGTCGTGAAATTCAACGTTGATCACCTTATCAACTAAATATGCCTGGCCTGAACTCCCCACAAACTGATCGGAGATAACGAGGTCCGAAAGGCAGAGGTGAGATGAACATCCGCGACAGACAATAATCTGGATATCGTGGGTCTCGTACTTCGAGTCTTCAAAGAAATTGGTATACTTGAGGCCCATAGTGGTGTTACTAACAGTTCATTAATTGGTTAATGAAGTCAGACGGGGAAAGTAGGAGGTAGGGAGGCAGCGAGGGGGGTTATGTGTTTTTGGCAGAAAATAATAATAAAGTGTCTGCAGAAAACGGCTGCTATCGAAAGTTGTGAAGGAACAGAATGAGGGCAAATAAATCGTTCTTTTCTCGACTTATAAGGCTTAAGGAGTCTCAAAAATCCACTGGCTAACAGGGGGTTTGTATTTCATTGGGCAAAAGGTAAAGACAGGAATCCGTCTAGCCCCCACTGATTCGCGCCACCTGACAATGCAACCCATTTAGTGCAGGTAATGACCGCGAAAAGAATAAATTACTGGTTTTAGGGTCAGCCAAGAACGTCTAGTTTATTTACAAGTTATGCACGGGGCTATAGATGTCGTGAAAAAAATACTTTTCTTCTTTGTTTCTTTTCTGGCAAGAAAAAAAGAAAAATGTCGCTCAAGCTTGTTTCCTCTTCACCACTTGTAAAGGGCCCTAACCTTAAAATTCAATGGTTCGTTATTCAAAAACATCCGTGGCTTACTGGCCTTCTCTTTCTCTTGCTTCTCCCACTGCTTTCTTAACGTAGTTTGATGTGATCTCAAAACAGCTTTTACATGCACATATGGATGCTCTATGATCCCACCACGACCACGGCCCTTGAAATCGGGCCTCTTGCGCCATTCTCCATCAGAACCAACCCACACGCTATCAATGTACGCCTTATCTTCATCCCAGTTAAGCTCATGTGCTTGATCCAAACCACGCTTCAACAAAATCTCCAATTCAGTAGCCATCTTTTTTGGGTTGAAATGGAGCTGGTTAATGGCAGTCTTGACATTGAAGCCACGAACAAATCGATTCACTTGTGTGGCCTTCTTAAGTGACAGCTTGATACGATGCAGATGGATATATATGGATGGCTCCAAAATGTCAATTTCCTGTGCGGTCAACGATAACCGGTACGTCTTGTCGGCATCCGTAACCAACTGGTTGTTCTTAAAAAATCCATTCTTCTCCACATTCAACGCAAACAATTTCTGCTTCAATGGAGTAATATACTTGTCGGTCCGTATTTGCGCAAGTTCAGCTTTTTCACGATGGTACTTGGCTAAATCTTCATCGTTTTCCACTGTAACTTCAGAGGTCTCCGATTTCTGAACCACAACTTCATCATTCTTGGTTATTTCTCCAAAAACACTACCTGTAAACTTGCTTTGAGTGTTATGAAAGCTACGCACACCGATCCTGGCAGTGAACGTCGATATTCTGAACATCGCTTGATCGTTATATTTCACAATGCAAAGTTTTTTTCTTCTTCATTTTGGACGTGCACAAGACACAACCAAAGGTCTGACAAAGCAATAAAAAAAAAACTACATCAGGACCGCAATACAAAAATATCAAAGGTAAAAATTATGCATACAACTATATAAGAACTCTAACTATTCGTCATCAAACCCGGTTAAGTTCTTGTTTCTACTGGAAGTTGGCAATGGATACACGTGAGGAATTGGCTCGTGGTCAGCGTACAAGTATTTTCTTCTTAAAGGTGTAGCCAACAACAAAAGAGGAGCACTAACTCCTAAGAGTACGGACCAGAAAAAGTGCGGTTTGGTGTGTGCATGGTAACGAGCCCACTGTTTTGTTAGTATTTGTGGTTGAGTGATTCCTGAAAGAAGTTGTTTTGGAAAAGTTACCTCTTTTAAAAATTGGTCTTAATGCACTAGTTTAAACTAGCTCGTTGTACTATAACCCCTGAGATTTCTCTTTGTAACTTCAATAAATGGCTTGTTGCATATCTTTATAACTTTGGTGATGTTTTGCTTGTGGTTGAGATTCTTCAAATCTTTCATGTTGACGTTTTCTTGTTTTCCACCAAACACGTTCGTTCTTTCATGGATAAATGAAGTTTCAATATGATACATACTCTAATTGGCTGTTTGAAGTAAATGGGATAGTCACCCCAGACTTTATCCGCCACGGTCATTATAGTTGAATGTATGACATCGATGAATTTTTTGCTTGTTAATTGGACGAGAGACGGTGTGCATACAGGTAAAAAATGACGACGCAAATTTGCGACAAAGAATATATTCGACAATAAAATACACCCATCTAATCCTTTCTCTTCTTAGCCTTGCTCTTTGAAACACCAGTGGCAACTACTTCAGGTTCCTTCTGCTCTGGGATAGCAGTAGCAGCAACAGTAGCAGCAGCTTCTGCTTCTGCTCTTTCTCTTTCGGCTTCTTCCTTGTAGAATTGTTCTTTTAACTTAGCATCATACCATTCAGCATAGTACAAGCCACCCTGTAACACAAAGACACCAATATAAGCCACAATAATCATAACCTGCAGCGCTGCCATGACATTCAACCCAGTAGGACCATCAATTTCGCCCCATTCACCCGTAATACTAGAGTTGATCCCGATTCTCAAGTTGGTCAAATAGATAATGATCCCAACCAAGAAAAGACCCAACGACCCGTACTCAAAGTACTTGGAGTCTTCCTGTGGCTTGTACAACTTGATGAAAGCACCAAGAAGTCCCAAGAACCCCACGAAATGAAGTACATAATGCACGTACATTGGCGAATTGGCCCACTGTTGGTAGTGTCTCAACGAAACTTCAAATGCCTCGCCAGTAGCATCGTACCGCCAAAGCGTGTTCAAATCGTATGGCCATTGAGCATAAATAACACCAAGACCAAATGATGTAGCAGAGAGCAAAAGTGCAGTTCCAACTGGAACGATATCTTTGTAAGCCATGACTATTAGACAAAGCTTCGCTGTCGTTGGATCTTGATAAAAAAACCGGGGCGTGCGTGCATTCTCCGCTATAATGCAGGAGAAATTCTTGACTTCCAAATCGAGCAATATTTAAGAGATATATTTCTAAATGACTAATGACAATTAATGCGTTCTTCCTTTTTATTTTTGTTCAAGATCCTATGCTTCCATAGCCCTAAAGACAGAGGTTGTAAAAGTGGCGGCAAGAATCAAGAAACAAATCATGTTAGGTCCAAACTTATCGCCATATTCAACCACTTTCTTCTCTCTAATAACTAAGACTCTCCAAATGTACGTATAAGTAGAGTAGAAAATGGTTAACAATGCCGATAAGAAGAATCCAATGGATGCTGTCAAAGCAGAGTTGGTACCGTAGTTCAACAATGTAGAGGCGGTGAATCCCAACATCAACCCAATCGATAACCAACTCAAGAAAGTTCTCTCATTGGCAAAGTAGACCTTGGGTTCAATTCTGATAGGAATACAAATCTTCTTACCCTTGGGTAACACAGACTCAAATGTTTTATTCAAGTCAAAGTTGGTACCAGGCTTAACGGTAAAAGTACGGTCGTCATTGAAGTAGTACAAGAACTTGCCGTACAAGTGGTAAATGAAGTTTCTAAGCGGAGAATCGGTTTGACGATTGCTGTAGTCGTTTGGTAACAACAACGAAGTTGTCTCATCCAAATCGTCTTCCAATGGATTGATATCGTTGGAGAAATGAACTCCTGTATATCCTGAAGAATAGTTACCAGCCAATTCTTCTTCATCCATATCGTTCCCTGAGGAGGAAGACTTCAACAGCCTTTGAACTTGTCTTTGAATACCATATTCTTGTTGTACCTTTGGTTTCTTGATGTCGACATCCATTTGAGGCAACCAGAAGGGTAATAAATCGACAAATTCTGTCAACAAACTGGCTCCACCGTGAATAAACTTGGAGAATTTTGGAACAGCTTCTACCAAGTGCGAAGAAACCAAGTCTCTCACCCAAACTGGTGGTTCTTGACCTAGTTGTGTCTGCAACTTGACTTCCAATACCGCATATGGGAAACGGCAGATATCCTTCTCAGGCAATTGCGAGAATGGATAGTCAACACCAATATCCATTCTTCTCCAGTTACCATGGGTTCTATCGTAACCGTCAAAGTTGTCTTCTCTAACCATGGACAATTCTGTGTCCAAAGAGATACGGACTCTAGCATCACCAGGTAACTGGAAGGCAGTTCTATTGTAGAAGGATCTCATCACTGGTCTGTACTTTTCCTTCAAAACACGATACTGAACTTCTTTGGCCAAACTTTCAAGATTATCAATTTCCTTGACAGATTTTTTACCTTCCTTTCTGGCCTTTTCAAAGGCTTGTTTAGCAGTGAATTCACCTGATAAGAAATCATTGACTTTCTTTTCCTTAAGAGCAAATCTGGCTTTGACTGACTTTTCACCAGTCCAATCTTCACGATGGGTTTTTCTTTCCACAAAAATCTGCTCCGACTTCATACCACCGTACCATCTCAATCTGATAGCTTCAGCACCTTCGTCCTTGCGTAATCTACCGTAGTAGAGATCCATCTCCTTGTTGTCGAAATAGATAGACGTAATAGCCAGGTCTTCCTGTTCAAATTCCTTGTCAGAGTTAAAGACCAATACCGGCAAATGCTTCAAGATAATCAACTTTAATTCGGTGATATTATCGGGGTGAACCCAATACTTGGTGGTTTGTCTAACAAAGTTCTGTTGTGCACCACCGGCAGCAGAATCACCCTTAACAGGTTTACCTCTTGTTCTGACCAAGTCGTATAATTTCGACAACTTAACAATCATGTTATCGTAGTTGTCCTTGTAGAATGGTTTTGCGTTTAATCTAACCTGGAAGATAGGCTTTAAGTTAAACCTGGTGGATTTATCATGCTTCTTGACAATTTTCTGGAACCCGGTATAGTTCAAACGAGTAAACTTGGCCAAGTCGTGGACATCTGCAATAATGTCAGAAAGTTCTTCTTCCAACTCTTCAAAGTCCTGTTCCAGGGGAGGAGCATTGTTGGGGTCGTTTGGTGATTGTTGGTATCTAAGGAGAGTACCAACAACTTGTGAAACAAAGGCTTCAGATTCCTTCAAACGACGGTTCACTTCAGTATTCTTGACCTTGGTGAAACTATATACCTTGTCTAACTCGACTTCCAAGGCGTTGAGGAATTCTTCTTCAAGGTCATTTGACCATTCATTGTCATGGTCCTTAAGACCCTTTTTGAGCTGGTGTTTCAAGTCATCGTATGCAATGTAGTAGAACGCATAGTTCTTAATTAGTGCCTTCCGCAAGTGTTCCCCGAACTTCATCGTGGTGCTCAAAAGTTGGTAGAGACTGTAAGGGTAAACTTGCTTTATAAAAAGTATCTGAGCCCACGTGTGTAATTTATCAGGGAAGGAACTAAAAAAGAACAGTATATACAGGAAAAAGATAACAATTGGTGCTTGTTTACGCCAGTGGATGCCGGTCATATAACGAAAAATACTTTAATTTGGTATGATTTTCAACAACCAACCAGAAGTGATCTCTAACTAAGGTTAATTTGATGGAAATCAACCTTCTTCACTTACGGCAAAATACGTCACGTATTGAAAATGTGGTTTGTGTGTAGCATCTCGGCACGGCTTTTGACGTGGGTGCCTTAACAAAGAATTTTAAGCGTCGGCTTTATACCTAATCAATAATTAATTATTTTGACTAACTTTGAATGAAGAAAACCAAAAATTTATAAGACATGCCACCTCTCAATATATCTCCCGTAACACTGTAATAAATTCCTTTGACCAATATCGGTTCTTCCTAGAAGTTGTCCCTTTGCATTGTTCCATGTCAGAAACTCGATTTTTTCCCATTGCTTTAATTTATCATCTTTACTAAATCCTAACAGTTCAAGTGTCGTTGACTTTAAAAGCTCAGGATCTAAAGGTGCATCAATTGACGGGTTACAGAAATAAATTATCACTAATCTTTCCGATTGTAATTGGTCCGCCGGTGGTTCCACAACCCGATGTAAACAGGCACGGAAGAATCCTCCTGAAATAAACTCCAATGCATCGCCAATATTAACAATTAATGAATTTGGCCGGTGACTTACATATCTCCATTTTCCCGTATAAACATCTTTAATCTGGAGACCCAATATTGGCTGCGAAGTTATAAATGTCAACGCGCTAATATCTGAATGACCTCTCAAAAATGTATTCTCAGTGGCTTTGGATGATTCATCATTGTTGTATGGACGATAAATCATTAGCCGCCCGTGGCTTCCAGATTCATCTAGATTTGTGCCTGAGTTCTTGAAATAATTATTAAATATTGTTCCTTCTTCTACTCCCAATACCAAATCACAAAGTCGCAAAAGTTTTGGAAGTATGGTCCGATGGATGTACAAATAATATTCCGCAACCTCGTGTAAATGTGCCTGAAGAATTAATGGATGCTTTTCCGGTCGACTCAAGAACTCGTCTTGATAAGGTTCACGAATATTATACAAATCAATAGAGTCACGAACTCCTTTATTTATGGCCCAATATCCCTTGGGCTTGAAACCTTGACCTCGTTCTCCGCCAATACTTGAAGTTTTTTCGTCCTCCTTTGTAGCAGCACTTGCCAAATATTTTAACTTTACATCTGTGGGAACTTCTAACAAGCTCTGACTTATTGATTTAATTCTATCCACTTTTTCTTTTGCAATTCCGAAATTAATTAAATTAAAAAAACCGTAAGTGGTAATTGATTCTTGAAGCGTATTTGCCAATTGCTTTCTTTGATCCAAAAATTCATCACCTTCTTGAAAAAGTGAAAGATCAATTGCATTTAATACCAAGGGGTTAACATCACTCGTGGTTACTGGCCCTTCAACAAATGGCCGTAAATTATATGCTTGGTCGATTTCTGATACGTTCAAGCTCATTAATGCCTTTTTTTATGTATATTTAAAAGTTTAACAGTTCCACACTTTTTAAATCATTTTTGAAAAATTGTGGATCCTGGCAACAAATCCACAATTATGACAAATTTTAATGAACAATTTTGCCCACTAGTAATAATAAAATAGCGTTGATTTTTTAAGTAGGAACATCTGTGTCTCATAACTGATTCTACTCGTGGTGCCGTCGAAAGCTGCAACCTTTTGTGTGTATTTCCAACAATAAACATTTTTAAACAGGCTTAAAAAATGAATACACTAGAGCTCGGTTTATAGAGTTTTTGACCAATACCGTGATGAATGATAAGCTATAATGATACGATTCGACGATTAGAAGGAGACGATGCTCAATTGGTAAATATTGTGGGGTTATGTAATATATGCAGTTCCGTCAAGGAGCGACATTCGTTATCGATAAGGCAACCGTTTTCCACCTACCCAATGAATGTGGTTATTGTCGGAGCTGGTATCATAGGACTTTCCACTGCATTGGCTTTGTGCGAGAGTTCTGAGGAGTTCCATGTCACAATAATTGCCGAAAATGGTCCACATGATCCAACTTTAAATACGACTTATAGTAATTATCGAGACTATACTTCGGGTTGGGCTGGTGCTCATTTCCGGCCAATTCCAGCAACAACAGAGTCGGAGTGGAAAGAACAGAATCTTACCAGACTTACACAGGCACGTTTCCGTAAGTTTGCTCTTGAAGAACCAGAGAGTTCTATCATGTTCCTACCTGGAAAGGAGTACCTCGAAGCCCCGTCACTGGGATATACTTCTGATCTGGGTATGTATTCAAAAGAAATGGAAGGATTTGAGGTTTTACCTTTACTGGAGTTGCCCCCAGGTTCTGTATTTGGTGCCAAGTACAATACCTGGGTATTGGATCCGACCATTTACTTGACATTTTTGTATCGGAAATTGTTGTTCAAGTACGAGGTCAATTTCGTCAAGGCTAAGTTACATTCATTGAGACAAGTTAATGAATATGTTGATAATTTCCCAATCATTGTCAATTGCAGTGGGATGGGATTACAATATGATGGGGGTCTTGATCCTCAGTGTTTCCCTATAAGGGGTCAAACCTTATTGGTACGTCCTCCTCCTGATTGTCCTCTCAGAGAATATACTGTGACGCATCAACTGAAACATGGTGAATGGACATTTATTATTCCACGTCCGTTGAACGGGGGGTTTATTTTGGGTGGTACTAAACAACCATACGATCGATTTCGTGGTATCAGAGAGAAAGATACCATGGCCATAACAGAAAGAGCTGAATTACTTTTCCCTGAATTATTCAAGATTCAAAATGGTAAAAAGGTACTAGATATTGTTCGGATCAACGTTGGGTTCCGGCCATCTAGAGTCGGCGGGTTTAATACTACTGTAGAAAGAAGCAATGGGGCCCGGAAGAATCATGTAATTCATAATTATGGGGCTGGTGGTATGGGCTACGAATTATCGTATGGTTCTGGTTTACGGGTACTTGGAAGTATTGTTGGATCGAAGAGCCGACACCATTTATGAGTAATTCGGATAAATTCAACGAAACCTTAATTATAGCGTTTCAAGATGATCGAAATCTCCGTTAGATAACCGTTTCTTGAATTAGTTATTGTTATAATGCATCTTTGGCATGCTTAAAATTGCACCGCCGGTATAGTTATTAACCTACGGTACTTAACCCGAATCAGAATAATAGTTGTAAGAGGGCGCCAAAATATTTTTTTTGCTCCGACAAAATTGCAAAAACCGAGACCGGAGAATATAATTTTCTTGGACCAATTTTGTCAAGAAACAAGAAGAGCCGAAACGGAGAGGGATTAAGCGAGCTGAAATCCCGGCGTTGTCCAAGGTATTTTAAACCTCCACCACTCATCTAGTTATCTGTTGAGAATTTTAAGTTGTTGTACATGTAAAATAGTTCAGTAGACTAAACCAGAAAGATCAGATAAGGTCCAAAACAAACAAGGTAACAACCAACTGAAAAAGCCTCTGTTTCTACGGTCCTACTTTTATTATTATTATTGTTCGTTTTTAATCTCACTGGATTGACCAATCTACATGATCAATTACGGATATCAGGCGAAAACAGTCACTTTGTGTCTTACTTTCTAATTTTCAATTCGGAATTAAAAATATACTCGGTTCCGATTTTGGGTACGCGGCTATAGATGAAAATGATAAAAAAATACATACCCGAGCCCATTTCTTCACATCATTCCATGGTTTGTCTGGGTAATACGAAGCCCATTTCCCTTCCTCAGGGATTATCTGAGGTCCTCACCACCACACCAACGTGTTTTCGTACAAATGTATTGATTGTTGGTGGAGCATACGCTGGACTTCTGGCGGTCAAGAGTTTTCAGACTCATTTCAAGCAAAGATCCAATGATCCGCTATATGCCTCAGCCTTAGCTGCCAAAAGCCCCAAGATATCAATAACTATGATCGAACCAAAGGCAGGATTGCTTAATGTTATAGGAATTCCAAAGGCGATGGTCGATCCGGAGTTTGCCAAGACCCAATATATTCCACTAGACAAACTCAAGGATTTATGTTTTGATTTCACAGTCACCGCTGATCTCGAGGTAGGAAACACTTTGGTAGCCACAAAGTCATCTGTAAACAATGAATTTGGAATAGAATTGTGCTATGTTCATGGCAAAGTGTCTACTCTCGATGACCAGTCTGCGACATATACTTTGGTTGGCTCCGATACAGAGGCTTCCATCCATTTTGATTATGTGGTGATGGCAACAGGCAGAGACCGTACGTGGCCAACCACGCCCGACGCCTTCACATTTAACGGTTTCCTTGAAGAAATGAAACGTGCCCATGACGAGTATGACGAAAGTGATATCATCTCGGTGATTGGGGCCGGCGCCGTTGGAATCGAAATTGCTGGCGACATTAAATCCAAGTTCCCCTCTAAGACAGTGAATTTGATACACCCACACGATTCATTCCCTCCAGAACCGCTTTCGGTTGAATTCAAGAAATTATGCTTTGAATCTTTATCGAGGGCTGGTGTCAAGCTCTACTTAAACACCAGAATTGCCCAGGAATCTCCCAATGGGGACCTTATCACTTCCGACAACGTTGTAATACATTCAAATTTGAACCGCTGGTGCACATCACACAAGAACAATACTGGGATTCTTGCTACATCCTTAAAAGACAAGTTTGTGACAGCTGAAAATAATATCAGGGTAAATAATTTCCTTCAGTTGTCTGATGGTGAAACGGAATATGCTAATTTCTTTGTCATTGGAGACTTGGTTGACTTTGCTATTATCAAGAGTGCTGGATGGGCTATGTACATGGGGCGTACAGTTGCCAATAATATCACCAGTCTTATTTTGGATGATAAGTTGATTGAGCCTTTCGTAGATCTCACAAGTGTTCCAAAGGGAATGGTTTTGGTTGGTGGAAACGGAGAGATTGTCACCGAGTTGAACAAGGAGGTTGCTCTTAATCACGAGGAGTACGTGAAGGAATACCAGGATTACTGTATTGGGAAAGTGAGAGCCACCATGGATGTATAGACAGAAGTACCAGTTAGTTTTGATCAACTGTGAGTGTCCCCTCTATATATTTCTTTCCATGCGTGAGGTTGACAATCAGAACAAGGTAACCGTTTTTAGATTCGTCGCATTGCAAAGTCAATGGAGCTTCGTTAACAAAGCACGGTTCGATAATTTTGTAGTTGAACAGTTTAATATTCATATTAGGATGAATGGTGGAGCACCAATACAACAAAAGTGTTATCATCATCGGTCCTTGAACGATAATGTCCGGTAAGTTTTCTACAGTTCGACAATAATTAGGATCGTAGTGGATCTTATGAAGGTTGTACGTTAACATGCTGAACTGGAGGAGATGTGTTGGAGAAAGGGAGATATCGTGGGTAAATGCCAGTCCACTGGAAATGCTCGAACAAGGACCATGTTTCTGGACAAACGGGGCGTTGGTGTAAATCATGGTTCGTGATTCCTTTAGTAGCAACAATTCCAGAGAGAAATCACGTCTGATATTAACAAATACCATGTTCTGTAAGCTTCTTACCGAATCAATTGTCTCCATACAACTGATGGAAGTTGCTGGCGATACATTCTTGTAAAACTGGAGGGAACCTTTGACCCACATCCTTCTTGCATAGGCTGGTGGAGCCTGGTAATTGTCATATCCATCGCTTCCAATACTGGTGTTGTGTTGGTTTCCGTATAAAAAGTGGTACCCGTGAAAAATCCCGGGTGCTACTTGTGCGGGGTGGTCCAATCTCAAGATATTGCTGAGAAGATTGGATAAATGGAGATTGAGTCCAACTGAAACTGTATCACGAAAGAGCCAATGCTTTCTTACAATTGTGGCTGTCCATTGCTGCAAATTCATGTATCCAGAAACAAAATATCAATTGGGAGATAATTAAAGGGATAATGGTGATGATGGACTTGTATATATTTCCATCGGCGTGCATATAAATAATTTTTGATGGGTGGAAATTTGAAGCTCATCGCGAGGTGGCTAGTAATCCTGAACGGTTTCCTGATATGAGTGGCAGTACAAGCGAAGCACTTAAGAATATCAAGAACAAGCACCGTAGACAAAAGGTTTACGGTGATATTAAACAAGCGAAGTCCAAGGCCAAGCATAAGCTTCGTGCTGAGAGAGCCAAAGAAGAGAGAGCCAACCCCGAGCTCCGTGAACAGCGGTTGGTTGAGAATGTGCCGGACACCATTGAAAGCAAGCGTGTTTATGATGAAACTATTGGTGTTGAAGCTGAGGGTGACGATGAGTTCCAGCAGTATTTCAGTTCGCTCACCGAGCCCAAGATCCTTTTGACTACATCGCCTCAGGCCAAGAAGGTTGCGTATGAGTTTGCGGATATGTTGTTGGATTTCATGCCTAACACCACGTTTATCAAACGGAAAAAGGAGTACTCGATGGTGGAAATGGCTCAGTATTGTACCAATAGAGATTATACCGATTTGGTGGTGATCAACGAAGACAAAAAGAAAGTCACCGGCTTATCGTTTATTCATTTACCCGAGGGTCCATCTTTCTATTTCTCAGTCACATCGATCATTGATGGAAAACGTATTGAAGGACACGGACGGGCAACGGACCATATTCCCGAATTGGTGCTCAACAACTTTAATTCTCGTTTGGGAATGACGGTCGGGCGGTTATTCCAGTCAATGTTTCCACACAATCCCGAGATTCAGGGTAGACAGGTGATTACCTTACATAATCAGAGAGACTATATATTCTTCAGACGGCACCGGTACGTGTTTCGGAACGAAGAAAAGGTTGGGCTTCAGGAGTTGGGTCCGCAGTTTACCCTAAAATTGAGAAGAATGCAGAAGGGAATCAAGGGAGAAACGGTATGGGAACACAGACCTGATATGGAAAGAGATAAGAGAAAGTTTTACTTGTAGGGCCTTTTTACGAGTATTTCCACACATAAATGCCTAACACACATTAACGGCGAAAAAACGAGCACGGGCCACACACCCCACCCTTGGTGTACCACCATGCGGTAATTCATTTTATTTTGCTTCATTTTTCTTTTTTTTTTTCTACAATTAAAACTCAAAGAGCAAAATGCACCCACCACGCATATGGAGGAAGAGGAGGGGCGTCCCCCCCTCTAGGGAGAGAGAGACCGCAATTAAACTGAACCAAGTGAAAAAGAAATGTACAGGTAAAATATTAATAATCAGTTTGAAAACCGGTTTCTGTAGGTCAATGCCCCCGGGGATTTAACGGGTTTAAATTAGTTTTTTTGCCAGTGGTGCTGTCGGGGTTAAGTAAATAGGAGAAATAACTCTCACTTCATACAGTTTAAATGTTAATTCCGAGCACTTTTTCTCTGTTTTTCTTTATATGTATGTACCCTCAAGTATAAATCTCGTTCCTGCAGATAAATGAGTCGGTCCTCCTACACTAATTATTTTTTTCTGTCTTAAACCAACATTCACCGCCTCTGCCAAAAAGCACCTCATACCATAGCTCGACACCTGAACTACAGCATTGGAAGACCTACCATCTACTAACGTATACATTCATAGATCTTTTGGAAATTCTTGAATTGTGCATTTATACTTGCAAATAAATTTGCCTTGCCGCTTGAGCCCTCTCTCCCGTTTTTCCAATCAATTACCTTACCATGGACAGAGCTGGCGTCGATCAAATAATCAACGCGTTAAGTGTCGTATATGATTCCAAGTCCAATTTCCAGAGACGAGAAGCCCAGGAGTTTTTGGAAACAATAAAAAAGAATGACGAGTCGCCATACTGGGGCTACCAATTAGCACTCCCCGAAAACAATAACAAAAACTACATCGTGAGACATTTCGGGTTATCTCTTCTTCAAAACTCTATAAAGAACCAGTTCCATCTTTTTGATACCACAAAGACCTTGGCTATTCGTAATTGGGTGGTGGAGTTGACTAACAAAATCTTGCCCGATGACCCCCATTACATCAAGGAGAAATTGGCTTTCTTGTGGGTATCCATCGCCAAACGCATTTGGGGTTGCTACCTCGTCAAACAAAAGGAAGAGGACAACAAAGACAAAACGGTAGCTACGGTATCGGCCCAAGATTCGTCCGATGGCTGGGCTTCAATGGACGAAAATTTATGGAAACTTTGGCTCAATAACATCACGACCCGGGAATTATCCTTAATTATCATAAGAACTTTGTTTGAAGACATATACCTTTTAGATGATCCTATTGCATCAAAGAGAACTGTTATCTTAAACCAGTTGAGTGTCTTGATTGTCACTCCCGATGCTACCATTGACACCATCTACGACCCTAACCCCAATTTGGCAATCTGCAAATCTAACCCTACAGGTTGGTTTATCACTTGGAGCAAGTATTTGATTGAATTGTTATCTAGTAATGATTTCTCTGGGAGCTCATGTCAAGTGTTTGTTCCAAAAATCTTGTCTACCTTCAAAACCTGCTTGCACTGGATCCATCCGTCAGTATTGCGCAGTGAGAACATCATGCAAACTCTCATAAATATTCTCACAGTACCGGATGTTAAACTCAAGACCCTTGCCGTCGACTGTTTACATATACTATTCACGCGACACTATGCCAATCAAGAGGACTTTGACTTTTTTATTGGATCCATATTCACCACTGAAGGAATTGAGAAACTTGTTCTGTTCTACCAATCACTTGAAATAGATCCAGATGACTTGGATGAACAGACATATTCCTTGTTGAAAAAGACAGTTGAAATGATTGTGTCACTTAGCGAATACTTGAACATATCATCCAAAAACAAGGTTTCATGGGATGAAGCTGATGTTGATAACTACTTGAGATTGGTTTTGTACACTACAAACCACCCAAGCTTGATTATTAGCGGGTTGTCCCTCCAAATGTGGGTCACCATTTTACGATTTGACGAGTTAAGTTCTAAAGAACCAATTATCAAGATATTACTTGATTTGTTGGAAATTTCTGCCAATAGAACTATCAACTACACTTATGACGAGGATAACATTTCAAAGAAATTCTTGGATGTCGATTTTGATTCTACCCCAGACGCAAACTCTTTCTTACAAAACTATAAGAAGTTCAATGAGGACATTGTGCGTATCACCATTTGCAAAAAGCCAGAAGAAGGTTTAATGTGGTTGGAAAACAGGTTACAACAGTTTTTCAGTTCATCTTTGGGCAGTCAGTGTATTAACGAGTACAAGCTTGACGAAAAATCACAGGCATTGAACTTTGGAACTTCCCAGTTTAATATAATAGAGAATTGTATTAGAGGGATTTCTAGATGGAGAATTTGGTACAACGGAGACGATTTCGAGACCATCAATGACCGCTTGAACAAGTTGGTAGAGAGCTTAGGTGAACGTTTATTAGCTATGAATCTTGCTAGTCCTTTATTGATAAGGAAACAAGTACAAACGCTAGTTCAATTTGCGCCACTTTTGAAAGATGTCAGCCCTTTGATGTTTCAAGTGTTAGAGAAGATCTTGACTACGGCAACTTTTGAATATCCTCCAGATATCTCTGACTCCGAGAAGGAGACTATACGAGATTTGAGAACCCTGTGTGGAACCGAGTTGAATCGTTTGGCATACATTATGCCTGAGGCACTTAAAAAGATCTTTAATGATTTGGAAAATGTTGTCGCCAATATCCTTTCCTCGAAGAAAGTCACAGACCACGAAAACGTTGCATTCAAGTCTTTTTTGTTGGTGATTGCTCTGAGATCCTCCATTACTGACAAGGATGAACTTTTTGCCAAAATAGTTGATCCTGAGCTTTCGGCGTGGTCTTCACCAGAAACCGAAAAGGGTTTGATGGATTTGCATTGGTTTATGGAAAGAATGGGAATAGTGGAGATCGCTTCCTATTTCCAAAGTCAAGGAATCACTGCAAGTACAAACTTGTTGGAAGCCAAGATAGATGAAGAAGGAAGGTTGTTGAAAAACAAGTTAAAGGATCATTGGTCATCAATCTTTCCAATTAGGGCTACTCGAATTTTTATCCAGTACAGTATAGAGAAGTTAGGTCATGATTCGACGGAATATTTGAATTTGCTCAAGCTCTGGAAGCCAAGAGTTCAGCCAATTGTTCCCCACATTCTTCAACTCTTGACTCAAATTCAAGCTTACCATGACCCTGCAAACTGGAAAGACTTACCAGATGCAGTGCAATCCTTTGTCAGATACAGTTGCATGGAACGATTCTGGCAACAGGGTGTTTCCATCCAATCAAAAGAAACTTTTATTGAGGAGAACGTGAAAGCAGCTCTCACTCTTCGAGATTTTGCGGACTCGGTGGGTCACTTGATAAGATATACTCGTGAGTATGCATTCTTAACAATTGGGTCCTTGTCACAATTGGAAGATACATTGTACGAAATCCCTGATATAGCAACCATGTTATGGAAGGCTGTTGCTGGTGATACTGTTGGTGTCACTTTGCACAGTTGGAAGCATATGATCAATAGTTGTTTGAGAAGTGTCATTAAATTCTGTCCTGTGAAGTTTGTGGATGTTTTTATGCCTGAACTCTTGCCCTTGGCATTTGTTGACATAGATAAGCTTCTTGTCAGCAAGTGGGAAAAAGTATACAACAGCGGGTTACAATTACAGGGAAACGAGGATGACGAGACATTATCGGAAGAAATGATGGAGGAGCATATGTTGCGTCAACTAACGGCAACTGTGGTTCGGTTTTTGATGGATGTTGTTAGTCAGTTTAATGCAAAAACGATTACCGATACCCAGTTTGCGTGTCGTCGTTTGATTATCGAGAACAAAGATGTTATGGCGCCATTCCTTCAAATCTGCTGTCACTTGATTATGTTCAAAGATACCAAATGTTCATTCAACACCATATTGGTTGTTCGTAATGTCTTGCAAGATATTGTCTTGAAGGATGAAGAGGTGGACAAATATTTGTGCGACAACTTGATAAAGGCATTATTACACGTATTATTGGACGACAGTTTTGTTGAAACACACGGAGAAGCTGCTATTGCATTGACTACATTGTACTGTGCATTGCGTTCAAAAAATGATTATCCAGCCAGGGTTATGTTACAACTTGTTCCTAATATCACCACTAGTCATGTGAGCCACTTTGAAACGTTACTAGTTAGCTCGAAATCCTTGAAACACCAGCGTGCTGCTCTCTTGGAGTTGGTGAGACTTTCTAAAGAGAATGGCAATGAAGAATATGATGAGATGAAGAAACGGAACAAACAGTTGGAAGATGCTGCTGCTGCCCGTAAAAAAAAGAATAATGCTGATGTGATGAACGACCCTTTTACTGAGAATAATGCTTTAGACAATCTTTTTGGTAGTGAATAATTTTTCGTACTTTTCATAAATATAAATAACGTGCCAAGATGCCGAAATACAAAAACTGTACCACTATTTGCAACCGTTCAAGATTAATAACAGCTTTTTTATTTATTTCTTTTCTGTTGCATGTAGCAATATTATTTTTTTATTTTCTAAATACAAAATATGCGGTCGTGCTGATACCATGTTCGCGAACGTTAATATCACAACACACGATCTCAGCCGCCTATAACTCCTCCAGTCACAACAACTACAATCAAGTAATCTTTCCAAAAAAAAGGGTCAGAGTTTGTTCCTGCTAAACAATCACATTTACAATGCCCATTAAATCACTTGAATCCTACTTATTTGAGCGGAAGTTGGCTGTCAGCAGCTCAATTGAAATTCTCCAGAATGCCACCATTGGTATTGACGTCGAGCACTACTTGAGCAGAATCTATACTTTCAAAAAGGAACAATTTTTGTCTGGAATTGGTGGCATTCCATCGTCCCTCAAGGACTACATTCGTTCGGATTTACAAGTGTTCAAAGAATTCAATATTAAACCACTCTTTGTTATCTCTGGCTTGAATATCCAGCTCCAACACACACACTATAAGACCAACGAATTATCACCGCAAGAACAACATCTCGAGACAACTTGGTCAAAATTACAAGTAAAGCAACCATATACATACAATAGCAGTGAATCGTTCCGCTTGTTTTCCGATCCTTTATCTGTCAGACCAATTGTTAACGACTTGATCAAACTATTTATTGAACTTGGAATTGATTACCTTGTTGCTCCATACGATGCTTCGTTCCAATTATCCTACTTATACCAGATCAATATTATTGACTCTGTCTACGGTTCAACTGATTTATTGTTGACCAAGATTGACAAATTTATCTTGGGAATGGAATTCCAATCTAAGGATTTTAGATTTGTTGATAAACGCAAGGTCTTACACGAACTTAACTTATCCGAAAGACAATTTTTGGACTTGAGTATCATGGTTGGTTGTAACATTCAAAAGACAACCTTTCCTAACTTTCCTCCATTACCCAAACCTAACCCAGTCCAACCATATCCACAATTGAGTTACTTCAAACTTGGATTAGATATAATCTATCAATACAACTCTTTTAGTGGAAACAATAACAATAACTTGAGTGGCTTTATTGCTGGTCTTAACGATCCTAGCATTTTGGAATTGTATTTCAAGGGCCACGCTGCTATCAAATTCCTACCTATTTTAAATAAAGAAGGCTACGTTGAGTTGTACAACGTGGAGATGGCCAAGTTGGGTTTTGAAAGCAACATTGATTTTATCCGCGATGACGACAGCACGGCACCAAGTACAGCCGATGAAAACAGCGCTGTCAATACACCAGAAGTCAGCGAAAGTGGCGAACTTAAGAATAAAATAGTCAAGGTTCCAACAGATGTGCACGACATATTATCACAAAGATTGCCACCAGAACTTTACTTTTACCAATCACTCGGTTTACTTCCTATCGAATTGTTAGAAGCAATTACCAAGGGACATTTGGATGTTAGACCAAACTTGGAATGTGGTTTAACTGACAGTTACAAGAAGTTGCTCACTTCCGTACAAACCAAAGAAATTTTAGACAGTCAATGCAATTTGATTACTCAACATTTGGCCAGATACTACCAAGTGAAGAAGGTTGCCGTCAAGTACTGGTTCAGAGACGAAGTCTTGGAGGTTAACAATCGTATAACTCCACCAATTTTCACTAGAGTTGAGAAGTTATTTATTCAAAACGACTCCTCTTCGGACAAGTTTAGTTTGATTAAATTTTTCAAGAACTTGCCATTACAGGGTAGTTATTCCAATACTGAAATTGTCAAATCCCGAGAAGACATTGTTTCAACTGTTTTCTTGAGAACTCTCTTTTTATACAAACTTATTGATCAAAAGACGTTGGGATTGAATTCTGTTGGTAAAATTATTAAAAGGTATGTTGAAGAAAATGATGATGTTTCTGAACTGGAGTTGCAGCAATTGATTTTACTCTTGTTGCTCATGGATACCAAGACAATGGTGTTGACCGAATCAACTCGGGAGTTCTCCAATGTTGCCAAATTTTTCAAGGAAGGTAACGATAGTCCTAAGTCTGAGTTGTCCAGTCAGGAAACCAAGTTTATTACATTGCTTTCACGGGTATTTTCGTTGCAGAAATTCAACATTACGCCAATCAACTATCAGGGTCCGATTTCACGTAATCTCTTGAACTTTAGATCACACGTCAAGTTTGTTTCGTCGAGTTTGATCAGTACGATTCAGTGTTTGTTAGCCGATTTTGTTATTCGTCAAAAACAGAACAATGTCAAGGCGGAGTATTCTGAGAGAAGCGAATGGATTAAGTTAATTGACGAGCTTCCTTTCTATCAAGATGTCAACAACACGTTATTGGGGGTTGCTTCTGAAATCTACTTTGAGTATGCGTTGAATCAGACCAAGGCAGGCAAAACCAAGAAAGAGAGCGCATCCAATGCCAAGGATCATTTGTTGAACCATGTTTACCAAGTAACGATCCCTGCGTTCCACATCAATGTATTTGGGACAAATGCCGTGACCCCCGAACAGTTATTGAAGGACATTGATACCGGGGTACTGTTCTGGAACAAGTTCGTTAAGGTGGCCAAGATTGTTAATGAAGACGACAAGTCGCTTATCAATGACAGTTACTATGGAGATATTGTTGCCACTGACGAGTGGATGAAGGGATACGTTTAAGAAACCGTATACAAAAAGAGGAAGAAGGGTGTATATGTTTGTTGATCTGTGTAGGTTTTTTAACGGTAACATTTTTTTCCTCACAACAAATACATACATACATACATCTAACCAAATATAATGATACGTCGAATGATGCATTCAGTTGTGGTGCGGCAGCAGAGTATTGTTGCGCTTCAGAAACCAACAGGCACAGGACAGGGACCGTTCATTGAGCTTCCCAAGTTTACACCTGTTGGAAGCAGTGGGTGTCTTCTTAATGTGACGCTTCCACGCGGCACCGCGCTCAATATCCGTAGTGGATCGATGGTAGCGATCGATGGCGATATGCTGCTGTTGACCAGTGTGACCAAGTGGTTGACACCAGCCACCGATTACCAGGAGTTGCTTACACACGAAACTGCGTCGATTGTTATCAACGGGCATACAAATTACACGGTAGTGGAGGCTCAGTTGCGGGAAAACTGGACCGTTTTAAAGGACCTGAGCATCCTAGCATGGTCAGGATATGGCATGACGATGGAGCCTGTGCTGTGTCTCGATCGCTATCACAGTTTCCGGAGCAATGCTGCGGGAACGTTGGTGTTGGGAGGAGACCGTGCTATCTACGGCGTTGAGTTGGGTGCAGACGAGGCCATCTGGATCAACACGAGTGCATTGGTGGCAACTACTGGGACTATACGGTTAGATACGGTGAAACTGGAACCACTTTTCAATTTGGCGAAGTTGAAGCATGTGTGGCTCCGGTCTCGTGACATATTCCAGAATGTCCGCACCAAGTTACCGGCACCCGCAATTCCAGTTGAAATTCCAAGTGAAGTTCGTCAGTGGTGGACTTGGTGCTGGGGATGGCTCGAATTGCATCTTTTTAGCCGGTTCGGCAAGCCGATATACTTGAAGGTGCAGGGTCCTGCGCGAGTGTTGATGGAAAACGCCTCGTACGTAGGCAACAAGACGTTCAGTTTAAAGGAACGGGCACAGCACCGATAGATTACCAAAATTACGAAAATTTGTATTTACCGGGGCTAATAACGAAATTATACGGTGGGTCAAAAAAAAAAGGTGAAAGTGAATAGTACCATTGTTTAAGAAAAAAAACCTGCACCAGATCAAGAACATTGCCCCATAGACAAACCCTGGTAAAAATTTATTTGTTTTCTAGAGTATATCACTTTTGCCGTGGGAGAGATGGAGATTTCAAAGAGCACATCGCCAATAGACTGGGTCTACTTTGCCAGGGGCAATGCCAATATCCTTTTTAGGTACACTGGCAGTAACACTTATTATAAGCACAAGCTTTTGCGCGTCCGGTTACTCAAGGAAGATGACCAGTACATTTCGACATGCGAGCTATATGATTTTATAGAGCTCAAATGCAAACACTTGTTCCCCCGTCAAATCATAGATATCCAATTGATTGTTCTAACACCGGAGTTTGTTTCGGGCCTCAACTGCCACGGCTATGAAATCATGCTCGCCGAACGCTACGGTCTCCTAATCCCCAATATTCTTGATGGTGACTACGCCAAACACGTCCTCTCCAAAAATTGTCTGCTCTACCTCAACAATGGACCACAAATCAACTCGGTCATCTTTGAAATCAAACCGAAATGGCTCTACGACAATATCTCCACAAACTACTGCCGAACGTGCCTGCTCAACCAACTCCGTGGCCTCCAGAGACACTTTTGTCCCCTTGACATGCTTTTTCCCTCAACAATCGAATCAGGTCTCGCAGACTTGTTTTCGCCAATCTCTCCCGAAATCCTCGCCCAGCTAGAGCACAATGCATTTCCCTGCCAACAGTTGTTCCGTCGCTTCTTGGATAACGACGATAACGTGTTCCAGAAACTAAAGCAGTACCAGCGTGTCAACAACAAGAATGATCTTATCTGCAACCTCTCGTCCATAGAAGACGTTTCCCAAAACCTTTCGCTCATCATGACCCTCCGCGACGTGGGGCTCTTTATCAAGTTCGAAAAGTACGACCGCCACAACAACATCCACAACTCCCACAATAACATCCACAACCTCGTTACCATCGACAAATACGGCAAGTTCTTGGTCACATGCAATATCTACGACTTGGACCTCAAGTCCAAAATGAAATACAAACACTGGTTGGATATCGAGAACAAATTAGGACCCATCTACAACTCAAAAAATCCCAACTGGCAGCCGTGTATACGCCGCTCACCCGACGGAGAGTCTCTTGCTCTTCAACCGTAATAAGAATATAGATTAATTCTCGTTTGGATCGCATTGGTTCGGTCCGGATCACCAACAATCACCGCTACCCTCTCTTTAATATCTTTATTTTATTTATATATTGAAATTCTATTTACCAGACATCTTCTTGGTACCTGTTTTGAATTTTGTACGACCGGATCAATTCTGCAGCCTTTTCTTCAGTCATACCACGCTCAGACGACAAGATCTTGGCTAATGTACTCTGGACATCACGAGCCATCCGCGAAGCATCTCCACAAACATAAATAAATGCACCTTCCTGAATCAATTTATTGATTTCAACCTTTTGTTCCAATAACTTGTGTTGAACGTAAACCTTCTTTTCAGTCTGTCTCGAAAAAGCAGTGTGGATTTCAAACGAGGCCCCCAACTCCTTGGCATACTCGGGCCATTCTTCTTTGTACAAGTAATCTTCATCCTCATTTCTACATCCGTAGAATAAGATCGATTTACCAATGGTACTATCGTTCTTCTTTTGTTGCACTCTTTCTCTGACAAACCCTCTGAAAGGCGCAACACCCGTACCTGGACCAATCATAATAACAGGAACAGATGGAGAAGATGGCAACTTGAAAGTGGATCTTCTCACATGAACAGGTAATTTGTAGTTAGCAAACTTGTTTCTTGGACCGCTCAAGTCATACGAAACAAATGGTTCTTCTTTGACATTGTTCTGCTTAAGTTGGATATTCTTCAACAAGTTGGTAACCACACCAGTCACAAGATGGTCGCCTTCCTTCTCGGCTTCTACAACAGCAGTAACACTAATAGTGGTCTTTTCCGTGGCTGAAGATGATGAAATCGAATAGTAACGAGGTTGCAAATGCGTAATCGATTCAATGATAAATTCAAATGGAACATCAGTCCATGGCTTGTTTTTAGAGATCCACAACAAGCAATCGGCAATGTTGAACCTCCTTTTATGAATTTTTTCAGCAAACTCCTCCTTGCTGTTACCTATAGTGCTGGCAAGTTGCTTTGATTCGTCATCAGGAGCAAAACCAGCAATCGACAATAAGAATTGTCTCGAAATAGGACCAGTGATTTCCAAGTGGTTTCTAATGATGGCACCATAAGTGATAGGGGTTGGGAACGGAATAGAAACAGTCGAGTCTGCTGCCTTTAATTCAATCACAGTGTCAACCTTTTCTGCAATGTTGAATGCTTTACCAAACTTGTCAATATGTTCGTTGGCATTCGATGGCCAAATAGCTAAGTGGTCACCTGTGGAGTAACGTAAGTTTGATTCTGAGATATCAAACTCAGCATGCACACAAGATCTGTCGGGACTAACAAACAATTCCTTTGATTTGGCTATTCTGGCCAAATATGGATGAGAGTGATCAAATGGACCCTTTGATAAGTCAGTGGAGCCGGCGACATAAGACTTGTTTGGCTCACCATTCGAGACCGACGGATCTTCCTTGGTCAAGAATTCGCTTTCGATCAATTGCAATGAAGGCTCGTATTGTAACTCATGTTCTTCAAAGTTGAGGTCATTTCTCAAAGTGTCAAAAACGCTGTCTTTCCAAGCCAAGAAATCTTCATCCAAGGTACCCTTGCCATCGTCACCTTCGCCGTAAGCGGCAAATTGCTCGGCACCTAAATCTTCCAACTTCTGGTTAATATCTTTCCCAATTTTGTTGTAGAATTCGTATGTTGAGTTACCTAACCCAAATACAGAGTATTTCAAGGTGGACAAAGTGTCTGCTTCGTTGTGGAGCCATTCGTAGAACTCGAGAGCATTGTCTGTAGGTTCACCTTCACCATATGTGGCCATCAAAAAGAAGACAAACACGTCATTCGAGATGTCGGACAAGTTATCCAAATCGTAATCGGCAAAGTCAGCCAACATTGTCTTCAAGCCAAACTTGGCCAGAAGTTCCTTGACTAACTTGGAGCCGTAGTCTTCAGCCGTACCAGTCTGGGACCCGAAAAGAACCACACAGTTTTTGTTGTTGTTCTTCAAGACTTCCAACAAGTCTCTAGATGAGGCATTGGAATCGTTGGAGAGGAAGCCACCTTCGTTCTTTTGGGCTGGCCAGATCTGGTCTTTGCAGTAGTATGACACAACAGCGACTGCCAACGCAATCAAAACTGAGATATCAAGCGTATCCAAAGCCATTGTTTGTAGATGAAGGAAATTATGTTATGAATGGGTGGCACCGATCTTAATACTATTTACACAGCGGTTAGCAGGGTCAATGTTTTTTTAGACGTGAGCGTGTACGAGCAAAGATAGAGATCGTATAAATTTTGTTTTTTTCAGCCGATTTCGGTGGTTCTATATAAGAGCAGTGGGATGATCCGTTCCTGCCTAATCGGGAGATAAATTCCTTGGGGAAGGAAAAAACACATGTAAAGGAACACAGGGCAGTGATTTGATCCCCTTAAAATTGGGAACAATTCACATGAGACAAACATTCACATGCAATGTCAAAAACAAAACAAAAAACAAAAAAAAATGCTGTGCATGTTCTGTGGAGCAGCTGTAAATAGTGATGTGTGTGCCCTTTGAAAACCTTGATCTCTTTTGTCCTTTTGTCTTTTATCTTTTGCAATCTTATCGCAATCAAGATTCAAATTCCGATTCCGCTTCCACTCCTGTTTCCCCATCTTGTCCCTGTTCTTGCTCTGGTAAATCCTGTTCCGCGCCCGTATTTTCTAACTGGACGCCATACGTCATCTCTATCGTGACCAAACAACGTTCAGCGACGTTTGAATCGTACTGAGAGCCATAAATCACCTTGATATACTCAAAAACATGCGCAGGCCCAAACTCAGCTAATGATCTGCGACCTAAAACATAGTCAACCATATTCTCCGCTTCTGTGGGGCCTGGCGTGATTTTCTTGGCCAAATACTCTTTCTTGACAAACTCCGTAAGTAACTCCATCATGTTGAGATTATAGTTTCCATTCTTCACATTGACATTGTCAGAAATACCCATCTTACGTAGTAACTCGACTAATTCCACCTCGCCTAAATGGTTCTCGTTGATTATCACCATCAGCACCACAAACAACATGACCCCGGTCTTAACGAGCTCCTGGCTCGATACCGGCTGAAGATGCGTGCGTTCGTGTGTAGGAAGAAAATACTGGTCATCGGTGGTGTTTCTGTCAGTCGCATAACCCGATTGGTCCCAGAGCTCCAGCAATACCTGCCGCGCCGGGGCCAGGAGCGAGTTGACAACCATCCACGACGCCCTGGCCTTGCTACCTTTCTTCTTCTCCTCGCTTGCAACCTCTACAAGCGTGAGCCCGTAAATATCTTCCAAGTCACTGACAGCTTGCTTAAACACCATTTCAAACGGACACCGACGCGTGCAAAATCCACTGAGATGTTCTCTCCGAGTCATCTGGCCCTTGAGTTCACGAGAAAGCACCGTTCGTATCACCAGTGCCACGATTGTTGGAAGTTCGTCCAATTCTGTATCTGAATCTGGATCTTCTCTCGTTCTCTTGGGCATGGCGATGATTATCTAACTGAAATTTCGCGTCTGGATCAAATCATCATCATCCTAGAACAATTTGTCCCAAAAATTAAACCCCCACTTTTTTCTTCACTTCACTAGTCCCATAACTAGGATGAATACAAATATCTTGCGAGACGTGATTAGTATCACACATTGGTTTGTTACCTTTTTTGTTAAGAATTCTACAGTTTCTAAGCAATTTCTCTTTTTTTTTTTTGGTTCGCATCGTCATTTGGTCGTTTTTTTGCAGCCGCTCACCACAAATATATATACTCCTACCTGAGAAAGATGCTGGATCCAACATATGACCATTCATCGTGCCTCATCCCTACAACCACACCGTATGCACACCTCAATCCAAGAAAGACGGCAAATATGCCCGTCAACGAAAAGATATCCCGGTGGATCCAGCATATCCCCCACCATTTTACGTCGAGCAACGAGATGGTTATCGACTGTTTTCCAGGCAACCCCGTAAGCAGAAGCGACATTTCCAGTGAATCACGAGTTGATCTCACTGAAATCGACCATATTGTTTATCTCCAAGCCGACAGGATTAGCCGCTACACCATTAAGGTTTATATGAATGAAAAGGAGCCAGTTGCACTTGGTAATTATCGAATTGAAACCGAAGAAGAAAACGACATCAACGGAGATGATGATGAGGTTGAGTATATTGGAGGGATGATGCCCATGGACTCCACGCTCTATGAATACTTGCACATGAATGACGAAATTCATGCCTAGAGAAATAAGTCCATTTCTTCAACAGCATTGGTTTCAGGGCCGTCCTGCAACTCCTTGATGCACGGATAGTATGGCACTAACGCATCGCTGTTCTGAATATACGCACTGTTGTAGATTTTCCAGTAGGCTGCCCGTACCTTGCGGGCAGGGTGGAAAAGACCACCCCAAATGTAGTTGGAAAATACTCCAACACCCAAGAGCACACGCAAGGAATCGACGGCCTCCAAGATACGTGCAATGACATGTGGTGACGACTCATAGATATTGGGAAATACCAAGTTCAAAAGGTGAATAAATACGTCATAGTGTCCGTCTGATGAGATCCCCACACAGTTGAGAGCCAAGTGTTTGACTACCGTCGCAGCCGTTTGTCTGTGAACCTGGTCTCTGTCAGTTAGCGCATCTTCCAATAACGGAGTGATGGCATACAAGTAATCTTTGGACATTGTTCCGTCGATATACTCAAACATGAAACTAAGGGCTTTCAACACCCCGTTCTGGACATTCTTTTCTGGAGTTCGGTACTCGTTCATTATCGCTGGAAGCACGGTGAAGGGGGAACATGTCTCGGCTACAATTCCCATTGCAACGGCCGTACACACTCTCAACTGTCGTTCTTGTACCCGTAAGTTATTAAGAAGCATCACAATCACATCCTGTGGACCAATGGTCTTGGCGATGTGTCCGAATGTTTCGTTAGCAGCGATTCTGATCCGCTTCTTTGTCAGCTTCAACATATCCAACAACTCGAAACAGATTCTCATCCACTCCTTTGCATTGATCGTTTCAGCATTTTTATGGGCTATGAGTCCAACAAGACGAATACACGTTTCCTGAACTTTCTCCTGTCGGTTTTTCAAGATAGGAGTTAATGTTGGAAGAAGCTGGTTGATGGAAGGGTTCTGCATCACATAGAGCGATGCCTTGTCGACACTGCTGATACACGAATGAAGAGCACTGATGATCGAGCCCAAAACTTCAGGATATACTTCACCCAATGATTCGTACAATATCAAGATCAATTTCTCCAACATCTCATCGTCCTGGTAACACTGTTTGATGACAGGAGCAATGATCACAATCAAATCTGACGACTGTTGTCTGATATCTGGTTCTTTGTTCTTTAATCGATAAAGAATAGTACTGAGAATTGAGTCCATGTGGGGTCTAAGACGAGGACCAAGTGCCTTGACTACCGTGCCCAATCCTTGCAAAAATACTCGTTGCTGGGTAGTTTGTTCTTGGAAAGCATACAAGACACCGTCAACAAGCTTGATTTCTAACTGGGAGTCCAAACCAATTAGACTATCGGGACTTGAAGAAATCATCTTGCCGATAGCATCGACCGCCAACCGGCGCAAACTTTCGTTGGCATCCTTGGTGTATATCACAATCTGCTCCAAGAGTTCTAGGAAGTCAAACTTCTTTGCCAATTCAACCGTCGAATCAACGACGAGTCTTGTCAATTGTACTGAGTCTGATGCGGTTCTCCTATTCCAAAAGCATTTTAGGAATGGATCCATAATCTCGGTATTATAGTTCTTGATAATCTGTCTCGATAACGGTAATGCAATCATGATACGCAATATGGTTTTGCGCATATCTTCATCAGGAGAATTGAATTCCCTTGCTATCACATTCATAAGTTCCTTGGTATAGTAATTGGCATATTCCTCATAGTTTGGGTCGTGACACATTAAGGGGATAATGGCACCGATACATTTTAAGAATGCTGCTAGGCCCTTCCCCCGGTGCTTTCTCAATCCAAGCCATACTGGTTCTAAGACACTTTCAAACGATTCTATTCCGTATGGTTTGACACTCTCGCTTAATTGAGCAAGGGTCAACGCTGAAATTGTCCGCACTTGAAGCACTTCGTCACTAAGTCCCGGTGTGAGTACCTCAACAAGCTGCTTCAAGTATGGTAAGATGGAAGTCCCGTTTCCTCCTCCCAAAATAATACAGAGTTGTTGGACAATCTTGATCCCTGTGTGTTTGGCCATCCATTTCTTTGACTTAATTACAGCCTTGAGAAATGGCATGAAATTAACAAGCCCAAGAGTATTGGCAACTATGGCAAATACTCTCGAAGTAATGTTTCGCACGTATTCATCGACATGATCGAGATCAGGACGCAAGTTGGAGATCATATTGGCTAATCCAGCAGCCTTGGTTAAGTTGGAAATAATGTCACGAGCCTCTAACCTGAGAGAAAAGTCTTCATCTATGAGTAATGGTGAGATAACAACGAGTATCTTGTGAGTGAATGGCCGAACAAGTTCGTCTAATTGAAAAAGGATCCTGCCAATCAACTTGACCAAAACATGTCGTTCTTGATCATCCAAGTTTGGTTCCAAAAGCAACGGTAGTATTTGATTGAAAAGTACTTTGGGACCAAACTTGCGAGCACTGTCGGTAATGGAACGTAGCGACCGTTTCCTTGTGATCTGAGACCCGTTTTTGACCTTGAGTAAGAGTTTCATTACTTCAATTTCTTTCTTTTCTTCGGAGTTGAGATACTTTGAATCATTTGCTGTAACCAACTTTCCAAAATACTTGATATCTTCCTGCTTGAAGTAGTCTAGCCCTGTAACCCCTGGTACTTCTGTTGGGATTTGGTTCTTCAATGTCATGGCTGTTTGATGCTGGTCATCGGTAGATGGAGGAAGGTAGTAGTCAACTACGTCAGGGGGCTTATCTCCATCAACCTGTTGGAATCCTTGTGGTGGCACCACTTTAACGTATCCCTGGGGCAAGATCTTATCAAGAATAGAGTCTGTGAGAGGAATTCCGTTGATCACTGGAACTTTCTGTTCAACAAGTGCTGCGATCAACTCATCCCGTGGTCTTTTGGATATCGCTTGAGCCTCATACTCTTCGGGAGTCACATCCCACCGTTTCTTTCTCTTACGTGGTGCAGGTTCTGGAGTAGTTCCATTTTCTTCCTGTTCCTCGATCAATTTTTTGACCCGCAACTCTTCACGTTCAAACTCTCGATCCTGCATCTTCTCTCGGTAAGTCCTGTTCAGATCCATATCGATTGCACGGTTGAATCTCTGCTGGTTATAAGTGTTTTTGACCAAACTGGCCTTCAAGTCACTCGAAGCAACGGCATCATCATTTGCGTTTTCTTGACGTAGCTCCTCAGCAAGTCCAGCGGGAATCGTGTAATTTCCCACTAAATTCTTACCTTGAGCCATTATCAGTTATGCAGGTTATCTTTTTTTTTGGTATTTTGTAATTTTATGATATTGGTGTTGATGATTATGATGATGGTAGATGAGGCGTGCGCGCACCGCCATATAACCTGGATCCTACGAACCCATTACACGAAATTAACCAACCTTGCCTTTCTTGTAAAAAAATGGCGTCGCAATACTCGACCGTGTTGCTTACGAGGCTTCTCGGGCTTAAGGAGAATACACCATTTCTTCTTATCCTTGATTCACTTGCCCAATCTGGATCCTACCTTCTCGCCGAATTTGCTCATCGGAGCAAGGGTACAAACATCATATACGTATCTTACGAAACTGTCAACAAACCTGGATACGCAGATGTGTTTATTGACGCCATTGAAACGCCCCTGGTTGAAGTTGCCAAAGTTGTTCATGCAGCTGCTGCAGGTACTGCGAAGTCACTTGTTATTATTGACTCACTCAACTATATGGCTAACCATGAGATAACGCATTACATCACAAACATGTCGCATCCATCACTCACAATTTTGGGCGTGTATCATAGTGGTGCACCGGTTGCTCGCTCTCAATTGGTTAATTATCCTTCAGCTGCAACTCTTCTTACGTACATTGCTAGTGGGGTCTTTGAGGTCGGATCCTTTATCGAAGAAGAACATGAAATGCTTCAAATCTCAGTCGATCCTCGTATCAATAGTCCTGAATTTAATCTCACATTGACTCATCGGAGAAGATCAGGCCGATCTCTTGTTTATCACTACAAGATCAATAGCGTGAAACACGAAATCGAAGAATATAAACAAAACAAAACAGAAGAACACGTGGAAAATGAAGAAACGCTTTTGGAAGGTCTCACAACCTTCAACCTTGGTACTAGTTCGAAGCAGAAGTTAGCTCGTGAACAAGTGGAGCTCCCATATATGGAAGCACAGGAAGCTTTGGGGTCTAGCGGTGGAGCAATTGTTTACGAGTTTGAAAAAGATGATGATTACGATGAGGAGGATCCTTACGAAGACCCATTCTAAAATTTTAAGTATCGGGTCGGAATGAAGGACGTTTTGAGAGTTTGTCAGCCACAGACGTTGGGGTTGTCACTTTTATTTTATAGAAAAGCAAACAAAAAAGGATACGGTTTGAAATTCTTTGTATCCAATTGCAGAATTACCATCACTAATTGAGCAGGTTCGTTTGTATCACAAAGCCTATTACAGTTCATAAGCTTTCAAAGAGAAACACGGTTGTTGAAAATATCGGTTCGAAATTTGAGACGCATTCGCTTGTGATTTCTGCAATATTTTTTAGCATTTTAGTTTTAGTGACAGCTTACGCCCCAACAGAATCAAAGAGAAAATACCTGACTGTAGTATTACCCCCACCTGAACGGCCAAATAGACTCAAAGAAGAGCCGTGGCACTTGTTTTTCTTCTCGCATCAAAGGATATAGAAAAGAATGGGAAATAAAAAAAAAAAAAGGAGAGGACCGAATATGTATTCATCACCTCCACTATTGTGTTTTACCTATTTTTTCTTGTTGGGATTACGGGGAATCTATTTTTTTTAAATAAGATTTCATAATATCTTAATATAAGCGGTCTGACATAAAAGGTACAAGTCGTGATACTGTACCGTACCTTTTCATCGAGAAGGGTTTTGTATAGTTCTTCTAACAGTCACATTATTATTATTATTATTATTAGCAAACATATTATTTACAGGGCACAGGTACCAAGGAAATGATGTTTGTTTATTGATTTCGTAAGTGAATTGCGTGGCAAGAAAACAAAAGTGGGGAGTAGTTGCCACTAACAGCCGTTGTGTTCCGAAAAGTCCTCTTAATTTTGGTAAATGTGGGGTAACATTTCATCTTGCGCGCACAAGCCATCATCAGAATTCGTATTAGTAAGAAGATTCCATATTTTAAGGTTGTGTGGAAGAACTAACGAAATTTTTTTTTCTTGGCTAGTGTATCGTAATTTCATAAGCTTTGCATTCAAAATAATTCTCAACGATTTGAAACGACACCGCGCCGCATCCTATCGGTTGCAAAGAAAGTCGTTAAAATGTACCATTTTGTATGAATGACCCCGCTTGACGTTATTGTTATAAATAACTTATACTACAATAATGTATCCGTTCTTCCACTATAAATACATCAGTAAAAACCCCTTACCTCTTACCTCTTCATCTGATTTCTCACACAGCCAAGTATGAAGTATTTGTCTTGGCTTTCCATTGTCGCTCTTTTGCAATTCTTTTCGCTGGAAGTCTTTGCTGGTTTAACTAGTTCAATTCCTTTGCCCAGCCAGGATGACTTTTATTCTCCCCCTTCTGGGTACGAGAAATCTGCTCCAGGTACTATCTTGAAAAGAAGAAAAACACCTAGTCCATTGAGAAGTGTGTTGATCCCTGTCAATGTCCAGGACTCTTGGCAATTACTTGTCAGATCAACTGACTCTCACGGCAACCCTACTGCTATCGTTACAACACTCATTCAACCATACAATGCTGACAACAGCAAGCTTGTTTCCTATCAGATCGCTGAAGACGCCGCTTCATCAAGCTGTGCTCCATCTTACTCGATTCAATCGGGTGCTGCTCCTATTTCTACCGTTGTTGCCCAAGCTGAATTCTTCTTGATTCAGACCATGTTGAACAAAGGTTACTGGGTTGTCACTCCTGATCATGAAGGTCCAAACTCTGCTTTTGCTGCAGGTAGAATTGCTGGACACGCTGTCTTGGATTCTATTAGAGCTGTTCTTCACCAAAATTTCACTGACCTTAAAAGTGATGCTAAAACTATTATGTGGGGCTACTCTGGTGGCTCTCTCGCTTCTGGTTGGGCTACTGCTCTTCAACCATCTTATGCACCTGAGTTGTTAGACAACTTATTGGGTACGGCTGTTGGTGGTTTTGTTACAAACCTTGTTT
Organism: Teunomyces gatunensis; assembly: GCA_003706565.3. Classification (NCBI taxonomy): domain Eukaryota; kingdom Fungi; phylum Ascomycota; class Pichiomycetes; order Serinales; family Debaryomycetaceae; genus Teunomyces; species Teunomyces gatunensis. The sequence goes on along the minus strand of PPLS03000023.1, from coordinate 91,185 downwards.
CTTCTGTTCACTTGGTTGAAGGAACTTTATTTGAGGGTTTGGTCTTTGCAGGTCTCAATGGTTTAGCAACAGAATACCCTGACATTGCCTCCAATCTTAAATCTTCTATTTTCCCATGGAAGTATCAACAGTTTATCAATAGTGCACAAAACTGTATTTTCCCACAAGTTGTTCAGCACCTTTTCAACCGTCCTTTCACGGGTATTTTAACTAGATATTTCCTGAATGGGTACAATTTCTTCAATATTCCTGCTGTCAAAGCAGTTTTTGACCTGATTACATTGGCTCTTTCAAACAATGGGGAAATTCCAAAGATTCCTCTCTTTATTTACCACGGAAAGGTTGATGAAATTGTCTCCTTTGATGACACGGTTAGAACTTACAACAATTGGTGTTCTTGGGGTGCTCCTTCTATTGAATTTGCTGCTGACGACACTGGAGGACACATTACTGAAGTTCTCTATGGTTCTGCTGCTGCTATCACTTGGATTGAAGGTAGATTCAATGGTAAGGATGCTATTAAAGGTTGTCAAAGAACTGACAGATTAAACAACTTCTTGTACCCAGGAACTGACCAAGGTTTGATTCAAATTCTTAACGGTGTTTGGAAGAATATCTTTGGTGGTCAAATCGGTCCAAATGGTGAAGGAATCGCCATTCCTAGTTTGAACTCTCTTGCACTGAAAGTTGGTGCTCCACAAGTCGACCAAAGTGCCATTGAGAAATCAACTTAGGTTCTAGTTTCCTGGTGGTTGACTATTTGATGCTTTGGTATTTATTTTTTATGTTTCGTTTTTCCAATAAACTGGTTTATTTTGTAAAATAAGATTATTACACTTGATATAGCTGATTTTGTAAGATATCTTGTCTATATATCTGTTTGGGGAGGCATCTTCCTCTACAAAATTAAAAGATGTAATATTTTCAAACCTATGACTAGGAACTTGAATTCTTCTGGGTACCAATTATTTTTCGTTTTTTTTTGTTACAACATGATTTTTGCACCCAAATTCCAAATTTACTGTTTTTGAATAAACCATTACCTTCTCCTTAATTTTGACTTAATTGCAGAAATAATTTGTTTCAATTTTGAAGCTTGATTAATTTTCTCTAATTCAGCTTCTGTTATTACCTTTTTGGTCAACAAGTTGAAAATTGATCCAAATGCCAACGACATCACAGTACATGTCAAGATAATAACGTTATATGGCATCGAAAAATCTGGGGTTGGTAATGTGAGTAACAAACTAGTCGTACGGAATTCGTACGGATCCTCTTCGTTCAAAATTGTAATAACAGCTGGTTCGATGGCAAATCCATGATTGGCATCTGGAGGATATTCATGGTACAATAACAATGATTTATCAAACTGGTAAGTAAGGATCACTGTCAGGTGAGCAGGTACTGTCATCAAAAACTCTACGTGAGATGGTCTCTTTCTATCCACGGCTGGTTTATAGTATCTGTCTTTAATGAAGACGTCTTCGCTGACAGTTCTGGTACCTTCTTCATCCTTAACTTGGACGGTCATTGTGTTTAAGTACAATCTCATAAACCAAGGCAATGATTCAAAGTAAATAAAATTGACGCTGACTTTACCAGGATTTTCAAATGAAACCCGGAAACCACCCTGGTCTTGTGAATAACCAGTCAAATAACGCGATACCATCAATGGAGCTGCCTCGACTGGCTTTGTTTGCGTACTGTCGTTTGTCAGGAATCTGATATTGTATCTTTGGTCATCATCAATGGTTTCTAAAATTATGTCATCTCCACGGACTTCCCATGATGCCATGCCGGCCTCGATATCTTTCAAAAAAGTGACATTCCAGTGTTTGGGTTCAATATCGATATTAATTTTGGTTGACTTGGGGACGTCTATAAAGGCTGATCCAGCAATCTTTCTGCCATAAATTGTTTCCAAATCCCACTGTACCTCAGTGCTTGCATCATCGGGGAAACATTGCCAGGCATCGTGAGTCTTCAGCTCATCGCAGCGTAAAGAGTCGCCAGGTATAGGTTTAGGGATTCCACCTTTCTCTTTCTTTCTGATCGATCTGGTAATGTCTATCACTTGATTGATGGTTTGGTATAATGTTAGACGACATTCATCTTCACACTCAGTTTTGACATCGATCGACATTCCATGCCACAAGGAATCAAACACTTTATGGCCATCAAGTAGCGACGAGAGTCCTGCCTTGCCTCTTGTAGGCAACAACTTCAAGAATGGAGTCAAGTTTTCGGTACAGATCGGTTCACTGGGCAAGGCTGCTCTCATATAGTAGAGATTGTTGGAGTCATCCAGAGCGTAGCGAGTTTGATTGCTTTGGTAGCGAGGAAAGGTTGTTAGTGAATCATCTATAAAGTTCAATGACGCACAGAAGAACCCTGAAAGAGTCTTTGAAAGTTTGAACCACTGAGCCTGGGCTGTTTTCAAGTCGGGAGCTTCGATTACAGCTGACATTTCCACACCAGTCCCACCACTTTTGGCACCTGAGAGCGGCAAGCGGCCCCATTGCTTATCCCACCAACCCTGAGTGAAACGTAAATGAAGTTCTCTGGTATTTGTCTGCGAGATTAATGGGCCCAATGCTCTTGGAAAGTATGTGTAGTGTTTTTCTAGGTCGTGGTTAGACGTGGCATTGTGGTAGAATAAATTAATGGGCAGTGACTCAATCTCAAACTTAAAAGAAGCCAACAAATTGTTTCGTGGCAAAGGCTTCAAATCAAGCGTCTCATTATACCCTGCCGCCACAAGCGAAAAGAGAAAGAGAAGCCAAAGCATGCTTACGTGCTGTACTCTAAGTCTGCGTGTTTGGTTGAAAAAGTTAATGATTCGCGTGAGCTGCGACATTTATCGTGTTTTCGCGACATCTATTTAGCTTTTGTTTTTGTTTACATAACGCAACGCATCAAGAAGCTCAATCATCCACCACTTCAAACCATGTCAATAACAAACGTTTCGGCGTTGGAAGAACATAAAGAAAATATCCAACCAATGCCTGGTGGACGTTCAGCTGCCAAGCTTGTATCCAGGTTGGATGTAAAACCACGTATTCTTCAAAAAGAACGTGCACAATTTGAATCCGACCTCACCAAAATAGAAGACCTTGACGACCCACTCCAGTTGTATGTGGATTACATTTCCTGGACCCATTACACATATCCACAGGGCGTGAATAGCGAAAGTGGACTACTTAATTTGTTGGAGAGATGCACTTCCTACTTCAGAGATACCTCTCATTACAAGAACGATGCTCGCTATCTCAAGATCTGGCTTGAGTACGCTAACTACTCTGATTCACCACGAGATATCTTTGTTTACTTGGCGAAAAAGGAAATTGGAAACCAACTAGCACTCTACTACGAAGAGTTTGCTAACTATTTGGAGATTAATGGTAAATTCTCAGATGCCAATGAAATATTTCAAATGGGTATCCAAGCACAGGCACGACCTATGGCTCGCCTTCAAAGAAGTTATGATCGGTACCTCGAACGCTCAGCTGGTGCTTCATCTGTAACTTCGTCGTCATCTTCCAATTCAAGAAGGGCATTGACCCTTAAGCATGGTGATGAGATTAATGAAAAAGATACACACAAAAGCAAGAAACCCAAGCTTGATGTTTTCCAGGATGAGTCACAACAGAATCAAAGCATATTTCTGTCCATTTTCTCCAATAACCTGCCGCAAGAGCTTGGTGCTCTAAAATCAAGAATTAAGGAAAATGTCTTTACGGCAACTCCATGGGTTGGTGAAACAATTCCACAGAAATCTTCAGTGCCGTCCTCAAGATCTTCGGCAAAAATAGCAGTTTTCAGAGACGTTCCATCGCAACAAAGTGCAGTAGAACGAACAACTGAGGTTGATGCACAGGGCAACGTATCTACAATTATTGAGGTACCTCGTAAGCGACGAGAACGAGTTTTTGTTAACTTTGATTTATTGTACCAAGATGAGGAGTACTGCTTTGAGGAGATTCTTGCTCTCAAGCTTCAAAAAGAGGATCAGATATTCACCATTTCCTTGAAGGAAGAAGATTCAGTCCCACGATCGCCAACACTTACCATGTTCTCTCGCATGGCCAACCAAGAGGTCGTAAACTTGTTTAATACTGCTGCGCATGATCTCAATTCCGACGACGAACAGCCTCCAGCAGATAACACTACAAATTATGATGGTTTTGTAACAGAAACATTACATCCCCAGCAGTTCCAGAAGCTTGAGTCAATTGTAACACCACCAACAGATAAAGAAGATATACAGAGTTCACCATTCATTGAACAACCTTCGATTATTCAACAATCACTCATTGTGAATGCAATGGACCCTGATCTCCGAGCATCTCTCTTGGAGAATTTAGTTGTGCCGCTCTCAGTATACTCTGGATTTTATGACATGTCCAGTCGTAAGATTGGCAAGCTTATCAAGTTTCGTGAGATCACTGCTGAAAACAGTACTATTTCCAAGGGATCCCTGGCAGCTATGATTGAATTCTGCGGTGATGAAATCTATTGCTTGCGTCATGAGTTGGGTAAAGGTGGTTTCGGATTTGTTTATCTAATAGAAACGGGGACTACAGGTGAGTTGAAAGCACTTAAAGTTGAGAGCCCAGCATCTAAGTGGGAGTTTTACATTTTGAACCAAGTCCATCGACGCCTACTCTCGTTCGATGATGCAGCAAGAACGATGACCGTTAAACCGCAAGCTTTGTATCTTTTCCAAGATGAAAGCTATTTAATAATGGACTTTTGTCCTCAAGATACTTTACTCAACATTGTCAACTACTATAAGAACAAAAGTTTAACGGTTGACGAAGCATTGTGTATTTATTTGGCCAACGAACTTTTGAAGGCAGTCATAAACCTCCATAAGATCGGCATTCTTCATGGAGACTTGAAACCCGATAATTGCATGGTACGGTTTGACCGCGCCGGAGAATTAAATGAAACTTACGATCACACTTGGTGCAACAACAGTATAACGTTGATTGATTTTGGTCGGGCTATAGACATGACATTGCTCGGGCCTAACACCCAATTTACTAGCAATTGGAAGGTGGATGAACAAGATTGTCCTCAGATGAACGAAAATAAGCCCTGGTGTTATGAGGCTGATTATTATGGACTTGCTGGTATTTTCCATACTTTGTTATTTGGCACGTACATCAAAATCCGCAAGAATACTGAACTGGAAGTTATTCTCGATGCAAGTTTGAAACGTTATTGGCAGATTGATCTTTGGAAACCATTGTTTCAACTCCTACTCAATCCATATGAAATTGATACTCCAAAGAACCCTCTAGTTGACGAACTTGTCCAACATCAGCAAAAGTTTGATGATTGGCTTCACAATAATGCCAAATCACGAAACTTGAAGAGTATTATCCAGGGAATAGAACTAGACTTGAACATTCAAAACAAAAAAATCACTGGTTGAAAGACCGACATAATATAGCATAAGTAGTATACCTCAGTGTTCCCCTTGGCGCCTGAGGTTGCTCAATCTGGCATCAATAATAGCATCAACATCTTCTTCTTCTTCATCGTAATCATCACTTTTCCCTCTTCTGAATAACTTCAGAAGCTGCCACCTCGTCTTCTTAATCTTGATCTTCTTCCCACTAGGCAAAACTTCAAATCCTTCATCATCAATAGAGTTTCTATGGTACTCGGCACTAGTGGCAGATAAACTTTCGCCTGCCCCACTAGGAGTCTGCTCACCTGGAATTGGGTTGGTCCCTGCTCTTTTTCTTGAAACAGCTGATGATGGGTCAGAGTCCTCCAAGTCTTGCTCAAACTTGTGAGATGTAAGTCTTCCTGTAACCTTGGCAAATAACTTCTTAATTTGTGTCTTTGTCGTCGATGGATCACGCGGGAAAGTCCATCCTTGGTACAAGTATTTGTATGCCTTTTCCTCAAAGATTCTTCTCATATCCATATCCTTCTCAAACATTCGGAAGAGTTCGTCATCATTTGGCTTGATCATATATTTGAACACCTTAATAATGATATCGAAAAGTAGGGCAATTGTCAGAAGTGCCAACAATGCAGCCCACCAGGTTTGATCTTGTCCCCAAGTAATCAAACCATATGACACGAAAAATATAGTAGACTCTTTAGCACGATACAAGAACATAATCAAGACATTCCAAACTGCAAATCCACCCACAGAGACAATAAAGAATGCAAATGCTAGCCATTGACGATTCTGTAATTCAATGAGTTCCACCTTGGCATTAATAATGATTGTCAATACAGCAAACACTAGTGAACCTAACGGAAATGTGGTGTTGTCTCTTGTGGCAGTCATTCCCCACATATAGTAAGCCAAGAATGATATACCAACACTCTGGAAAGTAGCTAAGACCATCCACCAGACAAAAATCTTGAGATTAAATGCTTCATATAAGCGTCCTTTGCTGTATAGTTCAGGAACAGCGAGTAAGGTGGCTGGTTTCAAGTCACGATCAAACATACCAACACAAATAACCGGTAATGAAGTAAACAATGTGTTGAACATGGATAACGACCAACTCTCGTACATAGAAGAACCTGAAAAAAGTGTGTTTCTCTGGTATATGCACTGTGTCAAGTAGAATAAAAGCTCCTTGTAGAAAGTACACAACACAAATTTAGACGTACGGATGTAATTGTAACGACCATTGACCAACAAAAGTTTAAGTAAGAATCGAAACTGAGCAATTGCATAGTCTGCTGAACGTGCTGCTTGAAGGCCCTCTTTTCCTGTGATACCTACTCCGATATCTGCACTTTGGATCATAGCAATATCGTTGGCACCATCACCGATTGCAAGGGTCACTGCCCGTTTGTTCAAATTACGAACAGCAGTAACCATGCTTGCCTTCTGTGAAGGAGATGCGCGACAACAAATAGTTGAGTCTGCCTTCATACAGAGTTCGACAAATAAGGACATCAAGGTAGGATCGTTTTCAATATCTACCAAGGTTCCTCCATCGATCACTAACACGCAATGGGCCACCCCTCCCCCGTCAATTTGGCCTGTGGCAGATGTAAGAGCATCCATCAAATGGTCGGTTCCATCATCGTTGGAAAGAATTACCACCGTAGAGTAATCCTTGATTAATCGACACGAATAACCTATGTTGATGGCCGTTTCTCGTTTATCACCTGTAAGCATCCACATCTTAATCCCAGCTCTTCTCAAATTGTCAATGGCATCACTCACACCCTCCTGTAACTTATCTTCGATTGCAGTCGCTCCAATTAATTCAAAGTTGGACTCAATCTTTTCTCCAACAGCCTCTACCTTTTGAGCACGGCCTTCTAATGAAATCTTGGCTTCGTTGAATTCCTTGCTCCATTGAGCGTATTCTTCCTTGTCAAGCCATCTATAGGCATACAACAAGGTTCTCAAACCTTCCGTTGAAAACTCTTCTATATGTTCTAACGTCTTTTCAATGAGGTATTCATCGTTAACCAATAATTTATCAGGAGGTAAGAACGTTGGTTCCATCGCACGAGACTCGTCCAAACTATATTTTTTTGCTTGTTGTATGTGTAATGACTTTCTGGCTTTCTTGGCGACATCAGTGAGTTCTTCATCTTCGCGATTCAGGAGAGCATTATCGATTGATCCAATTCTATCCATCGCTCCTGGACCGTATCCTAAACTGTGCCTAATAGAACTCGTCGACTTTCTTGCCTCAACTTCATTACTCAATCTCGAATGCAATACAATGTCTGCCTCCATGATTCTTCTATCATTGGAATTGGCAGCAATCTCACGTGCTCTAGATTTAGCAACGTCTGCAAGCTTTAATCGATCCAAAATGATGTTATCGGCACCTTTACAGATGATGCAGATTCTGTTATCCGGGAATTGAACGACGATAGACATTCTCTTTCTGTTTGATGAGAATTCGATGACATCAAGAACTTGGTACTCCTCAAACTTAGGTTCTTCATCAAAGCCATTGGGGTATGACTTGATAGTTAATTTGGTATTTTGTCTATCAAAAACAATGTAACCCAAGTCTCTAGCCGCTTGAACTAAAGCCAATTCATCGGGTGATGCAGCTTGATAGTTAATATCCGCATCATCAATTTCTCCGGTATCATCACCAAAATTGTTGATACTTCCTGATGAGTCTCCCTTAGAAGCATCTTTCCGAGGCAAACAGGTGTTACATAAGGCGATACTCAAGAGGAAAAATTTGGATTTCTTAGCAAGTAATGTTTGGGGATGGCTTTGAATGTACTTTAACAATTGGATAGAGTTGTTCAAAACTTGGCGCTTTGCAGGTTGAGCGGAAGATTTCCAAGTAGATTCTGACTTAATGGACATTGCCCCATCTATACTGTCACGTACAATACTTGTACTATTTCTTGGTGATGTAGACCGTGGTTCGTGCATGCTCATTCGAGGAGCCTGGATAAGTGGCTCGGGATCATTTTCAAGTATGATGTCCAAGTCGTGAAGCCAACTTACACCACAAACTGAAAATTTACGAAAAATCATCAAGTTGTCTGTTAATGTTCCAGTTTTGTCAGTGAAAATATAGCTCACCTGGCCCAATTCTTCCAAGATTGTAGCTGTTTTAGCCTCTGCTGGTGTATTGCTCTCAACATGATACATATCAATGTCAAATTGAAGAAAGCACAACTGCATGACTTTAATAATCTCCATGGTAACATAGAGCGAAAGGGGAATCAACGTATTGTACATGATAATGAACCCCATCAACGTGGCAGCCACGCCGGCATCTTGGTCAAGCAAATACCAAGCCTTGTCTCTAGTGGCACCATACTGAATTCTCTGTGCCATGGTTGAGAACGCAGACAAGAGAATAACGACACAAACCATGAATAAAACAATAAAGTTAATATTTCTTTGAAGTTTAGGAGCCTTCATTCTTGGGTTTTTGACATTGTTCATTCTTATTTTAGTTTCTTCACCAGTGAAGATAACTAGACCCAAAACAGATTTGGTATTCCGCAAGATACAGCCTCTATAAACCACATTATCTGGCCCTAAGGAATGAATTTCTTCGTTCAAATTGAATGATCCTTTAAAGTTGTAAAGGTCTGCGTTGGGATCTTCTACTGTTACCAAAGTTTTGATGTTTTTCAATGATGCTGCTGTTGCGGTAGCTTTTGCCATTTCTCTATGAGGAGATTTGGACTTGAGATTGGTTTCACCATCAAGGGCCATGGTTTCCACAAATGCTTCTTGTGTTTCTGGATCGCTGGTGGCGATGAGCACCACGTCAGCTGGGAACCATTCGTTTTCGTGAATCTTGACAATATCACCCACTTTTACATTTTTCCATTTGGTAGAATACTCCTTGAGATTGTATCGTTTCATGGCTTGAGTGTTTGTAAATGTGGCGTTTGTATCATCATCTGTTAGCGATGATGCTGACGAAACGTTGATATTGCCATTGCTGAATTTCATGTTTACTGGTACTGTTTCTGTCATGATGGTCGTGATGGAGTGGGTGTCAAAATTGGCAAGCGATGCGTCTTCTTTAATAATGTGTGCTTTTTTGTTGTTTTCTTCTTTGTCATGTCCGTGTCTTTTCCAGTCGTCGAATCCTTCTCTGGCAATCGAGATCGACATGAAAATCAAAAGTGGGATAATGGTAGTGTAGTGACCGGTGGTAGACCAACTAGGAATCATCTGCATGATTGCAACTATCATGAAGTAGCAATTAGCAATCTTTGAAAATTGTGCCTTGAGTTGTTTTGGTAAAAATGTGTAGATGGTGTATTTTGAAGAGGTGATGGTATTGTTGCAGTAGGGCTCTTCGTTTCTCTCATCTATGTATGCATGAAGTGACTCACTGTAGTATGTTTCTTGGAAATAAGTGTTAACTTGGGAATGGTTGATACATAGTGGAACTATCCTACCGGCCACTGTTGGTGGAAGGTCCTTGATTCCGAGAATGCGATTGTATAACTTGACTGTTGCTTTTCCAAGTTTACTCTTAGATAGGTTGTTGTAGCGTGTTACGAGATCTGGTTGAGAGATGAACGATGGGGCGCTCAAGTTGGAGATGGATCGAGTAAGCTGGGTTGTTGAATCCAGGAGTGATGAACTGTAAGGGTAGTTAGCCATTGCAGGCTGTTGTAATTCGTACAGCAAGTCATCTTGTGGTGGTTGTGGAGGTTGAGGTTTGTTTATTTGTTGATCTTCTGGTGGTACGATGCTGATTTGAGGGACTGCTACTGGTTCGGTAGATGCTGCAGGTCTTGGTTCAGGTACAGAAAGTCTGCTGAGTTCAATGAGTGTTGGTGCAGTTTCCTTTGCTTCGGGTTCCAGAGGGTTTGATTGGAATGCCTTATTGAAGAGCTGGGACCGAAGCGAAAGCCCACGTTTCCGCCGGGTAGTTGGTGTAGAGGAGGAGGAGGATCCGACCAGAAGAGAATCCATAGGGTGTGGTGATGGTGCGATATATTGTGTACGGCGCTAGTAGTGTGTGGATGTCGTAAAGTATCTCACACCTGGATCCAGGGGTATATTGCTCTTAATAAACAGCGCAGAGCGTCGAAAACGCAGGGTGATAAAGCTGGGCTAAGGTTAACTAGATATTAAAAATTTTACTGTGCGTACACAGCCAGGTGTCAGATCTACACAAGAAAACAAAACAAATTTGTCAAGAACAAAAAACAATCGATTCAAACTATGCCACAAAGGAAAGCAAACAGAACAGGGTGCTGGTCACGAGTTTTGGGTTTAATGTAGTTTTGGATTTAAAGTATTGTCGTGGATCTAAACCGATCATGGAACGGACTAGGTTTTTTTTTTTCGGATCGGGGAGTACAACAGAAATGGTCGCGATAAGAACTTTTTTTAACCATATTGGTGGTGGTGTCAAACCCCTTCTTCAATTGTAGTGGTCGTAGTTTTACTAAAAAATTTATGCGACGGGATGAATGGACATTATTTTGGTGGCTTCGTTTGTAGTATCATAAAGAGGTTATTTTTTGTAGGGGTACAGAATTTATTTTTGTGCGACCTAGACATACGTCTCGCCTATAGTTGATTTATCTCTTGGTGATCGTCGCCAGAGAAATAATTTACATCGGCTTCAAATCAAAAAAACATACATTAAATATTTACTTTTTTTTACTAATTCTTTGGAACGTACCAGACCTGGTCTGGACAAGTACTGTTAGCCGTACTGTCAACCGGAGCGAATTTTCCTGTCAAAACATTTCCTTTCAAGTTGTGGTAGTACCAGACTTCGTTGATGGCACCGTCAGTGCACCCAATATACACCTTCTTATCCTTGTGCTTCAGAGCTAAGGCATCCTGAACATCTGCCAAGTTGTACTGGTGAGTAACCGATGGCTTGATTCCGTGCTTGTGCAACCACTTATAGGTTGGTAACTTGCCCCAAATTTCGATAACACGGCGGAAATACGAAACGGTGTTTTCAAACTTGGTATATTCACCCGTAAAACATTGTGGATCCAAGCTTGTCATACATGTACCGTGCTTGTTGTACTCGTGGGCCCAGAAGTCAACGTTACTGAGGTTGGCAACATTGGACCTGGGGTCGCTTATCCAGTATTTGTTCATGGACTTGAACAAGCTGCCTTGATCAAAGGTATCTACTATAACCTTGGTGATGTTGTCGGTAGTGTCATTGATATTCAAGCTGGGGTTACATGAGGAAGGATATGTTCCGTCACAACGATCGTTCCAAAGCCCATGGATCGTAAAGAGGTTCTTGACTTCATCCTTGGTATGGTTATTGTCGAGCTGGATCTGGAGCTGGTGGGCATCAGCACCGCCAGCCTTGGCAGTCTCAAGGTAATCGGGATTGTAGTCCCAGAACTGCGTTTGCAAAAAGATCCCGACAGCTTCAAAACAACACGAATCGGCCTCGGAAATGGCGGTAATGTTCGTACATGTGTATTTTTCCACGTTATTGTGGTAAAAGGAATTACAGCTCTTGACATGGAACTTACCATGACCGGTAGGATATGCAGTGGTCAAGCCAAGAGCAACTAGTAATAATGAAATAATTTGAAACATAATGATTTTCTACTGATGGTATTAAATTACAACTTGAAATGAGTCCATTGGCAATTTATAAATAGTTGCAAAAATGAGAGCCGTTGCTTTCCGTCTACTATACACGTTCTGTCGCACGTTTCTTGCTTCTGGCAATAATGGAAATCGCGGAATGTAACTAAAGAATGACTTTTAGGCCTACTATTGTTGGGCATCATTCTTTATTATTTTTTTTTGCTCCAATTAAGCCGACAAGTGCCGTATAGTTTCGTACTAAGTGTAGTCTTAAAGTGATCGCAAGGTTATAGTTTAGTGTTTGTTTGTTTTTTTAACGGTTGCTAGATTTAAATTAATCATAAACACATATAAGCATTCCCATAAATTGCCTAGTTAGTCAATCCAATGACACCACAAGCTGGTCTGCCACCAGCGTGACCAGTGATCTTGGAGTCATCATGGCCACCCTGACCGTAGTCATCGGTACCTTCATGAACAACTACGGTTCTGCCCAAAATGGAGTTTGAACCCAAAAGTTTGACCAACAAGTCTTGCTTAGTTCCCTTGGCAACACCATTGGAGTCTGTGGTGATGTTACCCAAGTCACCGACGTGTCTCTCGTCGTCTTCTGGCGCACCGTGGGTCTTGGCGAATGGGTTGAAGTGAGGACCAGCAGAAGTACATCCGTTGGTGTTATCACCAAAGGTGTGAATGTGGAAACCTCTCAAGGCATTTGGATCGTTACCACTAATTTCCCAACTGATGACAGTTGGGTCCGATTCCTTTTCTTGTTCAAAGTAAACGACACCGGAGACCTTTGAGTCACCTCTTAAGACTGCAACTAGAAAAATTACGTTAGAAATATGCACATTTTTTTGCAATTGATCCAATATGTTACCTTTGATTTAAAGACTCAATTGGTTTGATCCTATCCTACTTACCAGCTTTGACCATATTGATAATTACGTATAGATTAGCCTAATAAGTCAGGGAGGACGATGTTTTTCGGCGTTCATTTTATAGAGGAGGCCACATCATTACACAAAACCAGTTAATTTCCACATACGGGTTATGCTTAATAATCGGCAAGATTTCTAAATGAGCCCAGTGCCGTACAGTCTAGAACTCCTGGCCCAATTGAATCACTCGAACGCACTGTGTAAGGTTACCGAGGCCTCGTACTGGTTTCCCATAATCTTCCCCCACGGGGCCCTCATCCCCTCCCGTCTTAAGTTTTGGCCCGACAGGGTTTTCCAAGGATTCCCAATACTTCGGAAATCCAGTCCCCGGATATACCTGCACAGACTGAAAGAGGGAGGTGGTCTAAAGTAGAATTGGTGCCCCCACTTAAGTTGCTTTATGTCGATAGCTCATGGCAAAATGTACAAATCTATCGCATTCAATAGAGAATCTCAGGTTTATATACTTTTTTGATGGAGAGTAGTTTTTTTGGATCAAGAAGGAAATTTAATTAGCTCACCCTAATGGTTACGTTAATGGGTCACCAAACGAGCAAATATTGGTACCGGTGTGGACACCACAAAACAAAATAATTACCTTTGCAGTTGTATTTCCGGGAGGGTAAATCATCCATTGTTTAAGCTCAGACCACAGTGCTGTTCTTGCTATGGTAGATTTGAAGAACTGTGTTGCGGACAACTGTGATATCTTCATCAATATCAGGGTATATTTTTTCTTGGAGCAAGTAGTTGTAGAGTTGTCTCTTAGTCCAGTTCGAGGGATGTGATCTATCTTCCACTTGTCTATTCAGATCCTTACGTTTTATCCGTTTAGTTTCTGGGGGTATGTCTGGTAGGTGAGAAATCGTGTACATGACATACGCGGTCGACGCCACAATCAACGCAGTGTACAATAAAAACCCTTTCCTCTTTATACGATTAAGCCATTTATCGAACGGGGTCCATACCTGATCCAATATCACGATCCTCGCCCCCATTTATCTACTGTGAGTAAGAGTATCCTTTGCCTTGGGGTTGAAATCTGAAGGAATGTATTTTTCTGCGCGTTTTCGCACTGACTACTTGTCCCAATCTGGAAATAGAGCAAAACATCATCAATCTTATCTGGGGGAGAGTTGCCCCTTCTTCTGCAAGCAAGGATATATTTGCCACTGACTCTTTTTTATGAAAAAGACACAAAAGATTTACTTGTTCTTCATATCAATCTTTCTGCTTGCTATTGTGTTTACTTTTGTATTACGCCACCACCGCTCCATTACATCCTCTACTGCTACTGCTGCTACTATGACCGACTTCAAATCCTACATTGTCACCTTCAAGGAAACTGCTTCCGAAACAGACCTCTCTTCAGTCCAAGCTAAAATAAAGGAATTAGGAGGTGAAATCGGTACTCAGTTCAGCTTGTTCAAGGGATTCACTGCTAAGTTACCTTCTGCTCACTCGTCCTCTATTCTGGCCCACGGTAGTGTGTTGTCGGTCGAGGAAGATAAGGAGGTAAAAATCCAGAATTAAGTAGAGTGTATATAAAATGTTTTTTATACACAGGTGATGTTCGTTCTCTGTAATTTTTAGTAGTCATGGTAAAAAAATTTTGAAGTACCCCAACGATTTTGCTTGTACTGCAGGTAAATTGTTTCCTGACGGCCCGCGCCGCTGGGGGCTGCTTTTCCCCATATTTAAAACCCCCCTACATTTGCCAGCCCGTTTTTGAAATTCTCCTCTTATCATCTCTTTACCAGGTACAATGTCTAACGACTACGAAAGATACAACTCACAGCCAAATTTCAAGCCGGTCAATCACTTGTTCGAAAGCCGACTCCGCCAATTCACCGATCGTGGTGGTCAATACCCCCACCTCAATCTCCCCAAGTTCTATGACATTGAACGTATAGAACTATCGGATTTGAAATCCTGGAGAGTTCCTGACGATAAAGACGGCAAGACCCAGCGGCCTCTTTTTAAGGATATCAATTGGGACGATGTAGAATGGCAAAATATCGGATTAGGCTATTCGTTTGGTCCTTCCTGGAAAACCTTTTGGGTCAAGTTCTCTCTTTCAATCCCAGAAAAATGGTTGAAACATGAACATATTGAAATTGAATGGGATTCTTCCTCTGAGGCCTTAATTTACTCCAAAAATGGTTTGCCCTTGCAAGCATTCACTGGAGGTGGTGAAAGAAACCTCTTTAAGTTCCCCAAGGAATACCTTACCAGTGCTAAACAAACCTTTTACATTGAAGTAGCATGTAACGGAATGTTTGGAAATGGTGACGATGGCTTTCCTGACCCCAATCGGTACTTCCGTCTTAACAAGGCACACTTGGTCTTGCCCAATTTGGATGCCCGTAAATTATACTGGGACTTCTGGATTCTTGGTGACGCTGCTCGTGAATTTCCTGGTAGCCAGTGGCAGAAGTACCAGGCCCTTGAAGTTTGTAACGAAATAATGAATGTTTTTGATCCTGAAGACGTCAATTCAGTTGTTAAAGGAAGAAAATTGGCTTCGAAATTGTTGGGAGACAAAGTCGATTCAGAAGAGGTTTTTGACAAGAAGAGAATTGATGTGTTTGCTGTTGGAAATTGCCACATAGACACTGCCTGGGAGTGGCCATTTGCTGAGACCAAGCGGAAAATTGTCAGATCCTGGACAACTCAGTTAAAAATTGCTGACCAATACCCTGAATATGTCTTTGTCGCCTCTCAGATGCAACAGTTCAAATGGTTAAAGACTTACCATCCAGAAATTTTTAAAAAGATTAAGGAAAAGTTTGCTACCAACCAGTTTCTCCCAATCGGGGGGTCTTGGGTAGAAAATGATACCAATTTACCTAATGGTGAGCTGTTGATAAGACAGTTCTTGGTTGGTCAAAGATACCAATTTGACGAATTTGGATTCTACTCAAACATCTACTGGTTGCCTGATACCTTTGGTTACTCGCTGCAGATTCCACAAATTTGTAGACAAGTGGGTATTTCACGGTTTTTGACCCAAAAGTTGTCTTGGAACAATATTAACACGTTCCCCTTGTCGACATTTAACTGGGTGTCACTCGATGGGTCACAAGTCTTGGTTCATATGCCACCCGCAAACACTTACACAGCTGCTGCCCATTTTGGTGATGTTGTAAGATCACAGCAACAGAACAAGAATTTGACTGACGTTCCAACAGGATTGTTGTTGTATGGCAATGGTGATGGAGGTGGTGGTCCAACCGAAGAAATGATTGAAAAGATTCGTAGATGCAGAGGTTTGGCCAACACTGTCGGATTGATGCCTAACGTTCTGTTGGGAGTAACAGTTGATGATTTCTATGAAGATGTATTGGAAAAGTCAGACAACGGATCAAAGTTGCCAACTTGGAAGGGTGAAATATATCTTGAGTTCCATCGTGGTACTTATACTACTCAGGCTCAAGTAAAGAAATTAGTACGTTTTGGAGAAGCTAAGCTCCATGATCTTGAATTGATTGCTACCTTTGTATCTCTTAAGAGGGGTACTAAGTACAAGTACCCCACTGAGGAATTACAGGCCCTTTGGGAAGATTTGTTGTTATGTCAATTTCACGATGTGATCCCAGGCAGTTGTATTGGCATGGTGTACTATGATGAAGTGCTTCCTATGTTGACCAAGAACTTGGCCACCACTGAGTCCTTGATTACCAAAGCGTTATCTTATTTGGAAAAGAAGAGTGATGTCAGCTTTGTCAATACTTTGCCATGGGAAAGAAACGAATTGGTGGAGATTTCCAAAAAACAGAAGGAACTTTATGATGCATTCAGCGGGCCTGAATCAGTTTCAAGCGAAGACAGTTTGTTGGTATCTCTTTCAGCTTCACCAGAAGGTACCAAGGTTAACAAGATTCGCTATCCTGCTTCTGTTACAGTTGAAGACCGTCAATTTATTCTTAGTAACGAATTGATTCGTGCTACTGTTTCTCCTTCGGGTACCATTACGTCACTCTACGATATTGTTAATGACAGAGAAACAATCGATTCTTCGGTCACTAAAGAATCCTTGGGTGGTATCCAGTATATTCTCTTTGATGACGAACCTTTGAATTTCCCTGCTTGGGATACCGAACTTTATTCATTGAAGAAGTTTAAGTTTTTGGAAGGGCAAGTGGAGATTGTGGAAAACACAAAATTAAGGAGTTCAATCCTGGTGAAACACCAAATTTCAAAGGACTCGTGGATAAAAACCATCATTTCTGTGCAAGGAATTGCTGAAAAGGGTTTGTCGAACAATTATCTTCATTTCAAGACGAAGGTGAACTGGCATGAGACGTATAAATTCTTGAAGGTTCAGTTCCCTACTACGATTCATAGTGCATTACAGGCAAACTATGAAACACAATTTGGTATCACTAATCGTCCAACTCACTACAACACTTCATGGGATGTGGCCAAGTTTGAGGTTGCTCATCATAAATTCATGGACTTGAGTGAGTATAGCTACGGGGTTTCAGTATTGAACAACAGCAAATACGGTGGCGCGATTCACGGTAATCTCATGCGGCTTTCACTTTTGAGAAGTGCAAAGGCACCCGATGATGTTGCTGATATGGGTACACACGAATTTGAGTTTGCTTTCTACCCTCATAAGGGTTCCTTGGGAACAGATACTGTTAAGTTGGGTTACAATTTCAACTATCAGTTGAGTCACTCCGTTGCAGGAAATGTTGACTTGTTTAACCTGATCCAGTTGAAAGATGCAGGTTCGCTTATCCTTTCCCATATTAAGCGTGGCGAGAACGATGATGATGTTAACTTATTGCATAGTTTCAAGACCGAAAAAATCAGCAAAAGTATAATAGTTAGAATTTATGAATCGTTGGGTGGAGTCCAGACGGCCAAGCTTTTGCTTGGTTCTTTGGACGTTGCTAAGGTTTACAAGACAAATGCTTTAGAGGAGAATGAAGAGGAATTGGAGATTAACAAAAATTCAGTCCGTATCAGACTAAAGGCTTTTGAAATTGGTACTTTCAAGATTCTTTTGAAGTGAAAAAAATAAAAGTTGCAGCCAAGTGCTTCAACAATCTCAGAATTGATTTTTCGTTTATTGTTTATTGTTTAATTTAAAACTGTTTTTTTTTCTTTTTATAGGAGTAAGATTTTCAAGTTTAAATTAGCAACTGTTATAGGTGACGAAGAAAAAAAAAAAAGCAAGCAAAAACAATAAGCAAAAGACCCTTACCTCAATATACAAATACTTGGACTGAATGGAAAGTAAGCTTCACAGAAACCATCAATATGACCAATAAATGTAACAAATAAGTACACCCATATAGTAAAAATGCCTTATTTTATACTACTGATAACTTGCTAACTTTTTTTTACATAAATTTTAAAATCTTTATGAGTGACAATTACCTCCTACTTGGATTCATTTTGTTTACTTTTACAAAAACTTTTGAAATTTTACGAATTATCTACCAGGGTTTTAACTGAACTGAACTGTACTGAAAAATTTAGGATTTGTTCTCAATGTAGCAATTTGACGAGTATGATCTTGCAAGGTCTTGAAATGATCTTGAAGGACCCGTGAAATAGACCCGTTAAAACATTTCTATATTTAACACTACAGTATACATGACAACGTTTGCTCGGTTATTTAGAATAGGAGATGGTGGTAATGGGGCGGGACTTGACCCGCATAGGCACTAGGTCATAATGCATGCGCGCGGATCAAAACCCAAAACATAAGGGGGAAGGAGAAGTAAACAGAGGAACAGAAAAAAAAGAAAAGAGAATTTGTAACTCGGTAAACAAAGGAAAGGTACCGAGTGAACCCAGGAGCCACCCGATTAACCCATGATTTAGACATTATAAGATTAGGGTTTAGTTATAGCAAACGCTAATAAGAAATAATGTATAATGTGTATCTAGAATGATTGTGTAGTAAATCTATGTTCTTGGGGGTGGGGGAGGAGGCGTTTATACTGATGTGGGAGAAGTCTCGCTTCTAGGTGAGTTTCGATATCAAATGCACTATGACACAATCCCTATTTTTACAAATAATAGACTAAGTAGAATAATGTTCACCAGGTCTACACTTATGTAAAAAAAAAAAAGTGGGGTTGCTAGGAAAACATGTTAGATAGTAGTAATTTACCAAATAAGAAAACCAAAAGCCGAGGAATACTAAGACAGGGCATTCAAAAAAGACCGAAAATATGGTTCATAAAATCACCGACGTATTGAGATATTCTCGTGTTTCGTTGCTCTCGTTCAATCTCACCTGATAGTTGGGGGTGCTTACTCTCAGTAGAAACGAAGTGCAATTATTCGTTAAACGCGGTTGTGTGAGGGTGTTTGTGTAACTATTGATATTTTTATTTTGTGTTGCTCACGCACATCTCTTCTATTTCTGGGGTCTTTCCTGTAAAAAACACGGGAAACGAGCATATTTTTTTTTCTATATGTCGGATGCTAAGACTTCGTTTCATCCTGGAAGTTCTGTTTATTATTTGAAATCAGTGCTCGTATTCAGGTTTGAAAAGTATATAAGAGTGGGTGTTGTAGTCCATGTTGTTTCCTCTTCATTAACTCAAACTACTCACATTCGCTTATTGATCATGAAGTTCTCTACCTCCGCCATTATCGCCGCTTCTGCTGGTTCTGTTCTCGCTGCTGCTTACTCTAATGACACCACTGTCACTGACACTTCTATCCACACCACCCTTGTCACCATCACTTCTTGTGAAGACAACAAGTGTACTGAAGTTCCAGTCACCACTGGTTTGACCACTGTCACTGAAAACGACACTGTCTACGTTACTTACTGCCCAATTCCAGAAACCGAGACCACCACTCACATTCAACACACACTTGTAACCATCACTTCTTGTGAAGACAACAAGTGTACTGAAGTTCCAGTCACCACTGGTTTGACCACCATCACCGAAAATGACACTATCTACGTCACTTATTGCCCAATCCCAGAAACTACCCCAGCTCCAGCTCCACCAGCTCCAGCTTCATCTGAAAAGCCACCAGCTCCAGCTCCAGCTCCAACCTCCAAGGCTCCAGCTCCACCAGCTCCAGCTCCATCTTCTAAGGCTCCAGCTCCACCAGCTCCAGCTCCATCTTCTAAGGCTCCAGCTCCACCAGCTCCAGCTCCAGCTCCAGCTCCATCTTCTAAGGCCCCAGTTGTTTCTCAAGTCTCTGAAGGTGCTGCCGCTGCTGCTGCTCCAGCTTTCGCTGCCGGTGTCTTGGCTGTTTTGTCTTTCTTGTACTAAACGGACTGACTTTGTTTTTTTGAAGACTTGTTTAAAAAATCTATATAGTAATTTTATAACTTTTTCTTTTCTGGATTGATTTAAATTTGCACGGTTTGTTCAATTCGGTTTAGGAGGGTTTTAATGAATGAAATAGACACTTTAATGGAATTGTGTTGAAAATGAACGTTATTCAATAATGTAGATGTTAAAATTTTTCAAAGTCGAGACCTTACAGCTGTAACTTATTTGTTACCATTGTTAGAAACAACCTTGAAACACTTCGCATATGTCACAAAGCATTTTATTTTTATTCTTTTTCTCCAACACGAGGAGTAATACATTACTGTGCCAGGCAATAAAAGGGGTACCTTAATAATATTCGTCGTCTCCTAATACGAAGCTGCTGCCGTCGAGCGCCTGCAAAACTTCCTCAAAATCCTCGCCTGCTTTTTCGGCAACAATCGCGCGTGCACCATAGACACGTACACTCTCGATGATAACAGGATCCGGGCTCGAAAACTCAAAGAAAATGTCTTTTGTTGGTATCTTCTGATTAATCAAGTCTCGAGGCATCTGCACATGAGTAATTTTGCCAGAAGTTTCGGTACTAAGAATATTAATAAACTTGGTCAAGTATTTGTTGGAGGAAACCTTATTTTCCGGCTCAAACTTATGCAGGACCACGTAGTTTTTCAACATCCCTGCCTGATCAGCCCGTTTGGGCTTGACTGAAAGCGATACCGACAACCCTGGCTGGTGCTTTATTATTATGTCAGTGATGATGATGGCATCTGTTAATCTTACTCCAATCGAGCAGTTGTTAGAATCACACTGCCAAGCCGATTCGTTATCCAACAACACATTATTTCCATTGTACTTCCACTGTTTGGGACTCTGGATGTAGTCATACCAACCAAGCAATATTCGTCTAGCTAAGTTTCTACTGGTCGTATGATTGTCCAAATTAATGGTCGTGAGGAAACCAAGGATTCGAGCCCCAAGATTATAATCAGCGTAGTTTGATTTTATTGTGCCTTTGTTAAAGATTTCAAGTAAGTTGTCTAACAATAACTTGTTACCCGTAGGAACTGTCCTGTTTGTGACATTCACGTCAGCTATTAACCCACTGACCTTATCATAGATAACACGGTTATTATCCTCCAATTTCTTCTTTAACATTCTGTCAAACTGGTCTGTCGTCATATGTTTCATACTTTTTGATATGTGTAACTTCAAGGACTCACCATACTTCTCGAGAAACTTGTCCCAAACCATGGTTTCATTCTGATAGTTATCAATAAATTGATACAAGTACCGGTGGAATTCCGGTAAAAAGTGGATTTTACCCTGCTCTAAGTAAACTGGTAAATGACCAGGGAGTTTTTCAAGCAAGTTCTGTACGATTTCATCATTATTCACACCCGAACCACTGCTTCTCTCAATGCCTTTTAAGTTATTGTTGAGCATTTCAAACTTTTTGTCTATGGTAGCAAATAAGTTTTCGTTGCTTATTTCAAGAAACTCCTGGCGTTTGTTTAGTGTTTCCAACTGATCACTGAGCTTCTTATAGTTATTTTGTATTGACCGGTGATCCGTCGGTATTAAAGGTGTTTCATTAGTCTTGAACAAATACAAGGCAACCCAGACCGTTAGCAAGATACCAAGTAACATCGTGTATAATCCCAACATGATGTTGAAAAGATGGGATTCATTTTTTGTTGTTGGTTGTTCTTGTTGCTGCTCAGTCTGTTCCTCTCGTTGTTTGGGTAGCACATTCTCGTGAATATGACTTATTTGATCAAAAACAACTGGATGGGGGGGTTGATTAAATATGCTATTTTCATCGAAACGGTTCTTTTCAGTTTCAGTATGCCACTCCTCGTCTCCAGACAAGTCCTCGCCATATGTATCAGAGTCACTATCACCTTGTTGATAATCTGCATCGTCGTCATCCAGTTCAGTCAACTTTCCTTGTTGAAACAACTCAAAGTAACGATTGAAATCAGCATGGTCTTCTTCATCTGTGCCTTGTAGGATCTTAAGTATTTGTTTATCGGTACTCAGAGTGGGCCGTGGTTCGGCGGCTTCTCGAATCGACCGTAGTGGTTGCGATGGGCCCACATGTGCATGTAAATGTATTGATGCATCATCATCTGTGTCACCATTAACTAACGGAAGACGTGGAAATCCTGCCATCTTTTGAACTATGAAGTTAACAAAAGCGCGTTGCTAAACAAAAGTTGATGGAGTGGTTCCCGCTACCAAAACAAAAAAAAATAGGTGAGTTGCCTGCAGGCCCCACTCCATAATTTGCAGCCACCTTACATTGTTATACAAAGTCGTCTACAGTGTCATGTAACAGACAAATGTGTTACGTTTCAGAGATCACACATAAGAAAATATGTTGGATAGATTTTCCTTCTGATTTTTTTTTTCTTTATTTGAAACCTGAAACACGTCTTCTACAATTTACAATCAAGTGATAATATGAGTATTAAGTCTATTCTTCTTTAACCGGGTTGGGTTTGGTACATAAAACTTCACTTAAAAGTGGAATAAGGCTTCCAACAAACGAGCCTAGGTATCCTCCACACAAAAGTGTTATGGGCCATTGTTGCCATGGTCTGTCCCAGTCCAAAGGAATGGGTATGACGCCAATCCAAGTGCCGAAGATGGCCAGAAAACTGGACGACAATACTTGGTTGTTGAATATTAAGCGATAGATCTTATCTTGGTAGAATATTTTGCTGAACTGCTCAAACTCAAACTTGTATGCAATCAAGATGGGCAGGAAGATTAATACCGATAAATGTACCGCCAACAAGAACGTTTCCTTTAAGTGTGACGCTAATGGCGCACCAAAAACGATTATGAGAATAAATAAAGGGATCGATAACAATAACGAGATAAAGATCCCGCCTCCAATCAAGAGCGGAAGGTTGGTGTTATCTTTCTTGGATCTTTTGATATTAAGGAATGTTGGAATGCTGAGAAGTATCAATAATAAAATACCTTTTCCCAATACGCCCTCGATGTTTTCAGTCAAACCTGATTGGAACAACCCGTAAAGGGCCAAGAGGTTCTGAAACGGTATAGCAAGGATTTTGTTGTGGAGCTTGGGCGTCTTCACCTCGGAAGGGCTTGGGTGACGTTCTGAAACCAGGGACGATTCCTTGCACAACGCATTTTCGTTCAAATGCTGGAACGAAACGGACTTCCTTGTCAACTTGTGTTTAGGCATGGCACGTCCACTACAGAAGTAGAATTATTATTGTTCAGTGTGGGTTAATTTATTTAGAATCGTTTTTCAACGTGAGATTGGAGTGTCGCGCGACGACGCGCGACATGTGTTTAAAAAAGTCTATGGATGGTTAGTTGAAGAAAAGCCTTAACACGTTGGTTTGGAGAAGCGAAAGAAGGGCAGCTTATCCAGCCAACAACAGATAACCAGCATCAAATGAGGCAAAAAGGGGAGAGAGAAGGATTTCTGTTACATGATAGTACAACAACCAGTCCCGTTTTCTGACCCACCTTGGCTTCCACCCAACAAATTAAACTGTTGCATCCGTTTGTATTGGTTGTTTTCCGGTGCTAGTTTCCATAAATACGGTACCAAGTAATCGGGTGTCTGAGTGGCATTGTCTATGTATCTGAGTTAATGTTAGTTTTCTGTAGTTATGACTTAGTGGGACGGGGGGAAAAAAAGTACTCACTGTTGGCACACTTCGGACGCTAGAACATGCTCTTTTTCCAATGATTGTTGCAAGCGGGTATTAAGGTCTTGTATTCTCTTTAATTTGAGCGCAGTAATCTTTAAATCCATTTCGTTGTTGACCATCTTTATTGACCAGCAAAACCAAAAGAAAAGTCTTCCAGAATTCCAAGAGAAAACCTACAGCTTTTACACCAAGTTTGCTTACTTCAACCACCATTTCTCTTTTAGGACCAGCCACTCCCACAATCTCAGGTTACAAAAAATAAATTTAGGAGCACAAAATAACCAGTAACTTGAACGTATTTTTCTCAAACAGTGAATATTTTCTATTACGGTGTCAAAATAACCCCTCTACCAGTTTCTAATTACATTCTCGAACTCAATGATATCCTTCCAGATATCCTGATAGTTTTTCGACCCTACCTTGCTGGAGAAATTCTTTTTCCTGTCTTCATTAAGTTTTCCAAACGTCTTGATCACATCGTAATCCAAAATAGGTTTGGTATTGGTTTCATTAGCTGTCATCGATAACCCACCAAAACGGTTCAATCTTGGGTTCAATCCACAGTGATGGAACTCCTTATCTGTCAACTGCTGTTGTAAGATATACATTCTTCTGTAGGTAGATTCATTGATTGGGAATACCGTGAAGAATGAACCATCTGATGTCGAACCAATCGTTTGGAAGTCCTCGCTTGGACCAACCAACTTGATATGTTTTTCGTAATCATAATGCTCTATCATCTGTGGAATAGATTTGAGACACGTCACAAAGGAGTTGACATTGAAAGAAGCCTTATTCACCAATACCTGTCCGTTCGACGAAGTAGGATCTTCTGGATCATACTTCATCAAGTGCAAAATATTATTGTTGTCCGCGACAACAATAAATACCTCTTCATCCTTTATAATGAAGTCTGCACAGTTAACATCCAACTCCTGTAAGTCTTTTCCTAACATAATCATTCTGAACGGTTCGGCATCAAACCCAACTAACCAAACACTCTTTAAGGAATCACCCAAAATCAACATGTTACCGAAACTCTTGGCTTCTGATACATAAACCAGCGTATCAAGGAAGGCGACCGGAACAACACCATCATCTTGCAAATCACGGACAATAACTTTTTGCCCTTGTGACACAAGAAACCGCCCACTAACTTCACAGATAGCTGTCACGGCACCTTTGGTATCTTCCTGGAAAACTTCCTTGAATTTGTGGTTGGTCTCAGGTCTTCCTGGCTCCGGAATAATATCAATGATCTCAAAAATCTTGAATGAACCGTTCGAACCCAAGTCTTCCATCCGGTACTTACCAGTACCTACAACAATGAATTCTTTCTTATTTTTGAATCTCTTTGTCGATGAACCAACATCAAGTACCATAGACTTTACATTCATCGCTACTTCGTTGTCCTCCAACTCAATGGTATCAATGACACTCCAGTTAAATGGCGAGATTAATTTAACTGACCCCTTATAAGCCAAGGCTGAAGGTTTTGACTTGTCAATATTCACAATCGGATTTCCTTCTTCATCTAAACAATCATAAGGAATCTCTTTAAACGTAGACACAACGTACGTATTTGATTGTTCATGGTATGCAATTGACTTGATCAGTTCTCCGAGTGGGATGTGTTTCATGGGCCATGTGTTATCATAATTGAAATCAAGTGGTAACTGACAAATTCTGGCATTCTTCTTATTATCCAAGATAATCAACCCATTCTGAACCTTGGAGTCGTGGTACGAAGCTGCAGAAACAGTGGCAATTTTGGTAAATTTAAAGATTCTTGGAATGGAATGTATCGGCTTTAGAATAAGATAAGGAATAACACCAGTAACAAAGACACATGTGTATCCATTCAAGTTTGGGAAATATGCCAACCGTCTTTCAATTGCAGTACCAATAGGATACGCATTATCTGGAGCTCCTGTAATAGCAAGATCTTTTTCCTTCAGGAACCGGTAATTGTCACCATCAAAATACAATTTATAAAGCAAAACTTCTCCCCCAATAGTTAAAATTGTCAAATATTCCTCTCTATGATTGTCATCTCCCAACTCATCGAAAATGATCAGTTTGATAAATGGGTCTGGAGTTGTTTGCTTAGGCTCAAAGAACCCCAAGGACAAGTGATTTGTAAACCTATCGACATCATTCAATTGGTAACACCGTTGATTATGAAATCTATTAAAAGCAACAATACGATTATCACCTGTAACAAGAACAAAAGTCTTCAGCTTTGAACCCAATGCCTGCTCATTAGCATCATCGGTGGCTGGCGATCTACCATCGTATTTTCTCTTTGTACCCCTGCTGCCATTAAGCAATAAATTTATATCTTTCAGAACGGCATTCAACAAGTGGGAGTTTGAAATGTAACCAGTGGTAATAATCACATCCTCCAACACCGTGGGGATTTCGATAGTGGCATATGACTTGTTGTAGGCATTGATGGAGAAAATCTTTACGTCACCACTAGATAAGAATACCATAAGGAAATCGTCCCTAAAAGTACTATTGATAATTTCGTCGTCCTTGATTTCGTCTCCCAACGACAAACATCTCTTGAACGATTTTGTAAACAAAATTATCTGTTTCGGAGTAACTTGTAATATAAACTTACCGCTGTCCAACTCGTGCATGGCAATCGTAGACTCATCGTTGATGAATGCGGGCGAGTTCAATCTGCTAAACGATTTTT
The DNA here is from genome assembly GCA_003706565.3 of Teunomyces gatunensis. Taxonomy (NCBI): domain Eukaryota; kingdom Fungi; phylum Ascomycota; class Pichiomycetes; order Serinales; family Debaryomycetaceae; genus Teunomyces; species Teunomyces gatunensis. The sequence continues at coordinate 64,558 of PPLS03000023.1, read as the reverse complement.
CAATTTGAAAGATTTCTGATTTGGAGTTAATATCATCAGACGTAATCAAGTACTTTTGGTTAATGGTCCACATTCTATTAATCTGAGAGAAACTTAACGAAGAAGTCACTGTTGGCTGTATGGTGGGGGCAATTATATTTAACTTGGAATTTATACCACTGCCAGCATTAGCAATAATGGAAACTTCGTTAAAGTTGGGATTGGGCAACGAAGACTTGAACTTATCTGTCGAATAGTACCCCATAGTGAAGCTTGATATTGGCCCATTGTTGATAAGTTCATCTTGTAATATGTATTCCAACTCCGATTTGCGCAAGACAACTTTTTGTTGATCCTCTTCTTCTTCTTTATAAAGATCATCCTCATCATCATCGTCTTCGACTTCACCATCATTCATTTCTGTATCTTTGTCTTTGGTGAGTTCTTTGTTGTCTTGATGTTCCTGCTCCTTGTGATCCCTATACTTTAACTGAATCAACGGACTATTGCCAGATTCATGACCGAAAAATATCAAGTTATCATCAAGAGTTGCAATTTCACTAATAAAGGAAAGTTTCAAGTCAGGATAGTGTGAAGGGTCTACCTTTTCCAAACCCATTCCCTTGATGGTTTTCCCGTCTACTTCAAAAGTGATTTGGAAAAACTCACCTGTGGTCAAGATAAGAAGAACACGGTTATCATTTGGTATACAAACCACTTGAGAATCTTCTAATTTTAGGTTGAATTCAGTTTTGTCGAGATATGCCTTGATTGTCATCGTAACCGATGCCGTATATTGATTAACAGCTATTCTTCTGATAATCCCACCATTGTCGACGTGAATTATTTCGTTACAGCCCAACAATAAACATCCGTTCAATGGACTTGGTAAACATACAATACGATCAATATCATACGGAAGATTTTCCACTTTCAACACCGAGACCGTCGACTTAGATGCAATATCTATGGTTAACACCATAAACTGAATGTTATCGGAAACTTTTGGAAGATTACCGGCCCATGCATGTGCCTTCAGTGAAAGAATGGCAACGGTTGGCTCTCTAAAGTTGTGAAGAAACTGCATATCAATGATGGTCCCGATCCCAGGATCCAAGCTTTGTCCGTCCATAACGAATGCAGAGTCAAACATCTGATACGGTACCGAGGTTCCTGCTGCTGCAAACAGAGTCCCATTATCGTCCTTGGGTGCGTCGTCATCGTCGTCGTCGTCATCTTCTTCATCATCATCAATAACTTCAAACGGTAAGAAAGATAACAAGTTCTTGAACCGTAAACACGTCAAAGAATTGTACGTGGGTTCAAGAATAAGGTCAGAGTGTGATAACTTTTCATAAGTATAATGCTGGATAATGTTTTCATAGTAATGCAACGACACAGTGGAAATTGTATGTCGATGATGGTTCCATTTGATGATGGAGAACTTGGCAAATTTGGTAGAGACAATAAGGTAGTCAAGGTTAGGATTTTCCACTGTTCTAATGGGCTTTATGTCAGTAATCAAGCCATGTAACTTGAATTGATCCACTAATTTCAACCGATGGGTAGATGTTTGTTTAGCTTGAACAACTTCAAAAACTTGAAGAAGAGTGGCTTTTCCAACAATCAAGTGTTTTTTAGAAGATGATATAAAATTGCAACCTACACAATGGCTCACCCGAGACGGTTCTATAAACTCGTAGTACGCGTCCATTGTGATAGATTATCAAAGTGGTTTTAAGAGAGGTGCTGGAAACATTTTCAGCTGGGAAATAAAAAATGGGGGTAGTGCGTGTACCGCGCAGATCTTTCCATAGTCACCTCTTCCCCCATAGATATGCCCAAAATCATAGAATTTGCTTGCTCCCATACAAAAATCGTCATTAAACCAACCCTTTTACGTATAACTACCATATTGCCGTTGTAACGAGTGGTGTGGGTGTGTAGATATAGGCATGTTCAGTGTTTTGATGACAGTACCCTCTTCGTTTGTATGGAGTGCGTGTTTGAAAATTGCAAAACCTTTGGGATTATGGAAAGGGGTAGCAAAAGTAAAATATCATGGGAGAGACTCAAGAGTACGTGGAATCAACCGAGCGTTAGATTTTGAGTCGCATTTGTATGGGATGTATACTAAAAAAATCAAGAAATTGTTAGACTTCTAAGAATCGTAAACTATCCTAAACGTTGATAATAATAAAAACCAGGAAACTTCTTTAATTATTAATCTATCTATGCGATATCAACTAAACAAAACTATATAAGCATGAACAAGATAGAAAATGCAATGGCAATGATGCCGGTGGCTTGCACAGTGGCAGCAGCGCCTGTGTAACTGGTGACAGTAGGGACAGGAGCGCTTGTCTGCAAGGAAACAGATTCATGTTTCACAGTAGAGGAAGCAACTTCGGTGACAATGTTGTTAGTGATGACATTGACAGTAGAGAATGACTTGGAGGTGGTTTCTGGCTTAATAGAAGATTCTGGCTTGACTGGTTGAACTGGAGTGGTCTCTGGCTTAGGGGAAGGAGCTGGAGGAGCTGGAGTGGTTTCAGATGTCACTGGACAGTAGGTGGTGTAGACAGTATCGTTCTCGGTGATTGTGGTCAATCCGGTAACGACTGGGGTTTCGTGGCACTTGTTGTCAGAACAAGAAGTGATGGTGACAAGAGTAGTTTGAATCTTGGTGTCAGTGTGAGTAGTCTCGACTGGAGCTGGAGCTGTAGGAGTAGTGGTGGTGACAGCTGGAGCCTTGGATTCGGTTTCTGGAAGTGGACAGTAAGTAACGTAAATAGTGTTGTTTTCAGTCACAGTGGTCAAACCAGTTGTGACAGGCACCTGGTGACACTTGTTGTCGGAGCAAGAAGTGATGGTGACAACTGTGGTGTGGATGTCAGTAGCAGTTGAGGTACCTTCTGGTGCAACGGTTGTTGGTGTAGGAGGAGCTGAGGTAGGTTCGCAATCGGTGGTGACAACGGTTAACACACCGTTAATAGTGGTGGTGTAGGTGGTCAAGGAGTGGGTTTCAGTGGTGACGTAGCACTTACTGGAGTCACACACGGTACTGGTGATGACGGTTTGGGAGTTGTCTGTGACGGTGTCGTAGTCGTAGATGGTAGATCTGCCCTTGGAGGAGGTTGGTACAGGAGTAGTAACAGCAGGAGCAACAGAAGAAGTGACTGGAACCTCAGTGGTGACGACAGTCAAGATTCCGTCACTTGTGGTGGTGTATGTGGTCTTGCTGTGGGTTTGTGTTGTTAGGTAACATCCAGAAACGGCATCACAAACGGTGGTGGTGATTTCTTCGATATCGTTGGCGGTGGTTGTGTCAGTTTCGTAGATGGTTGGTCTCACCTTAGAAGACAAGCTTGAGCTTGCATCGAGGGAATAGGTGTTCAGAGGCAGCAAAGTAGACGACGAGTTGGTGTATGCAAAAGAAGAAGGCACCACAGCCGATGTGCATGAGGGACACACAGTGGAGATACTGGTGGATCTTATAGTTTCAATAGAAGAGTCTGAAGAAGCAGCAATGGCGGTACCCACAAGGGCCAATGTATAGATTCCCTTCATCATTTTTGTTGGTATTTGATTTGATTTGATTTGGTTTGTTCTCTATTGTTTGAAATAATGAAAAAAGCCAATCAAGCAGAAGATCCAGACGTCTCTTTATAGTGTTCCTCGAGACATGATCGGACCCATATATGAGCTAACAACGCCCAGCGGTAAAGAAGGTTGGTTGACTTGAAGAGGTAAAGTGACCAGCCATCTTCTGAGCCTAGCAAATATAAGTGCTGGTATCGCCTCCAATTCTGGACACTATCAGGTAAAGAGTGGGCAAACCGCTGGTATGCTGCAAAAATGCTGGTGATGATTCCCGATCGGGCGGTTGCACCCTGCAAAATTTGCGTATTTTTCTCGCCAGAACCGCAGTACACGAAAAAATATTGGCCGCTTTTGTTTCAGGTTAAGAATAGCGCACGCTACATGCGCGCGATGAAATTCGAGAAGCAAGAAGCAAGAAAAAAAGAAAAGAAAGAAGAGGGCGCTCCAATCACTTTTGATGCTAGCGTTTCAATTCCTTTGGCATGCCGTGATGGTCGTTGCAGTGAGCAACATACTTGAAATTAGTGACGATACCATACGAGGCAGCCTTGAACGGGCAGATTATTCGTTCATTTACTTCTACTCGGACTCATGTAAATATTGTAAGGAGTTTGATCCGACGTTTGAGTATCTTAGCATCTTGTATAACAATGACCCCGAGAAAAACAGCGTGGTACCCTTGCAGATAATCAAGACCAACGCACTTAAGAATCGTCGTCTCGGTAAGTTGTTCGGGGTTAGCAGGTACCCAACGTTAAAGTTACTTGACTTTAAGACAAAGGAGATTCTTGAGTACCAGCGGCCGAACCGTCAACTAGAGACCTTGATTGAGTATCTACAAGAGAAACTTCCTGGCATTGAACCCAATTACAACAAGTTTGATTCGAATGTACACCGTTTGGACGGAAGTATCGATGCGGTTGCGAACCAAGATATCTTGGTGGTGTTCACCATGCCATACATCCATGAGTGGCGCGACCTTCATTTTCCCACCCATTTCTACCAGCAAATGGCGCTCAATAGACCAGATATGAACTATGCGGTTGTCGAAGTTGATCTGGCAGCATCTAGCGATATTATTCGGCAGTACCAGATCCACACGTTTCCGTGTGCCGTTTATTTCACCCGTGATGGGGCTGCGAAAGTATGGCAAGTTATCGATGAGTTACTTGCAGAAACCGAAATCACTGCCTTTGTTTCCCATTTATATGACGATGGATACGGCGAATGGTTTCTTCCTGGAAAGCTGGCGGCAGTGATTACCACCGAGGTTATTCCCGTCGATGATGAAATCGAGCATATAGAGTTATGATAAGAAAATCAGCATATCCATGCGGCACTCGCGGGGCTTTTCTATATATATATAATTGGCGAAATACCAGAATTAAAGATTAATTCAATGTCTCATAAGATAACTGTTGTAGGAGCAGGTGTGGTGGGTCTCACCACTGCTCTTGAGACCAAGAGAAAGTATCCAAACTCTGTCGTAACGATCATCGGTAAGCATTTACCTGGTGACATTTCCCCAGAATATACTTCACCATTTGCCAGGCCCAGTGGTTATCATTTGCTACAGACACCGAAACCGAGCTCCAGGAACTGGACGCAGAAGGCTACTGTCGTTTGATGGAATTGGCCAATGACCCCAGATCTGGGATATGGACCCGAACCGATGCGTCGTACTTTCTCAAGACAAACGAGATGCCGTGGTTTAGAGGATTGGTGAAGGATTTTACTGTGCTCAAACCGGAGGACTTGTTACCAGGAGCCGTGTTCGGGTACAAATTTACGGGGATGGTCATTTCTGTTCCCATTTACCTCACGTACTTGGTGCAGAGAAACCTTGAGTTGGGCAATGTGATCCGTCGCATCAAGATCGATAAGATCGAAGAGGCGTTGGAATGGGGCGATATTGTGGTCAATGCAGCCGGGCTTTATGGCAGTGAGTTGGCAGCAAACGATCCAAACCGTACGTATCCTGTTCGGGGGCAGACACTCTTGGTAAGAAACAATACTTCAAGATCCATTAGTGTGGATGATTTTGGGGGTGACGAGATGCTTTATATAATGCCGCGTAAGGAAGGTGGATCGATTATTGGAGGAATCTTTGATGAAACCGGGTCCAGAACAGACGAGGATCCTCAATTGACCCAACGGATCATCGATAGAGCCCTCAAGTTCTGTCCTGACTTGATCCAGGGCAAAAACCCCCCTACGCTTGATATTGTCCGGGTTAATGTCGGGTTCCGTCCATACAGAGACGGACACAGTCGGATTGAAACCGATAAATCACGTCCTTGGCTCATACACAACTACGGTGCTGGAGGTGGCGGGTACCAGGGAAGCTATGGCTTTGCTAAAAAGGTATTGCTGTTGCTTGAACAGAATCGGCTGAAATTGTAACACAGGATTTACTACTGAGGTTCTGGCCTCTCTGATAATTTTTATCCGCACACGCCCAAAATGACAGATCACAACGCGCGACGTGTTTAGTTTATCAGGATCCACAACAACCTTTTTATACCACAGATAACAATGAATCTCTTTAGTTTTTTTGGTGACCTTTCCCATTTAGCAAGTATTTTCATTCTATTGTATGCCATTGAGACCAACAAGTCGACTGCCGGCTTGTCGCTCAAGACCCAGGCGCTCTACGTGGTGGTGTACTTGACCCGGTACTTCAATTTATTCACTCGGTTCTACTCGTGGTACAACTCGTTATTGAAGGTGTTTTTTATTGGATCGTCGATGTACACGGTGTATATCATGACCAAGAAGTATAAGAAGACAATCCAAGAAGACATTGATACGTTCCCTGTTCGCTACTTGGTATTGGGATCGACGGTGGCCGCAGTGTGTATCACCCACAAATATACCGTCACCGAGTTGGTCTGGTCGTTCTCGCAATGGCTCGAGGCTGTTGCCATCATTCCACAATTGTTTATGTTGCAAAAGACCGGCGCTGCCGAAAACATCACCTCCCACTATATCTTTGCTTTGGGAATCTACAGAGCTTTGTACATCCCCAACTGGATCTATCGTTTCTACATCGAAGGCCACTGGGACTACGTCTCTGTTCTTGCTGGTATTGCCCAGACCGTGGTGTACTCTGACTTTTTGTACATTTACTATACAAAGGTGATGAAGGGCAAAAAGTTTGAGTTGCCAGTATAGATAGAGCAAAAAAGCATATAGATTGACTTGAAACTAGTCTCTCTTCAACTCGTAGTAGCGGGTCTCCACCCCTTCCTTTGTCACAATAAACACCTCCAATCCGTCACCCACCTGGATATGTCTTTCAGTAGCAGAACTGAATGCATCTCTCACGAGCTGGATCGTTTCGTCCAACGTCAAGTAGCGCAACGGTTTCTTTTCCAAGCCATCGGAGCCTGGAACAAACTGGTTCTTGAAGTTCACCTGGTTGTCCAAGAACGGCATGATCAAACTGGCAGCAGCCCCACCGGCTCTACACTGTTCACGTTCATATGAGCCAACCGGGTCGTATGAATACACAGCACCTCTTCCTTCTTCGTCCAAGCCCGCAATAAGCGTACTGACGTAGTAAGGGAAGAACCTCTTGCCGTACAACAAGTGCTGGATGTATCTGGCCGCACTTTGGATGCTCAACTTCTTGCCACCATGATCAAACTTGTACCACTTCAACTGGTTGGCAAAACGGTCAATCAACGCAGCACCGTCTGCAGCAAAACCATTGGCTGTCATCACAATGTTGTCACCCACATTAAAGATCTTGGGCTCGTATCTCGAGTTGATCGAGTATCCTTCCACCGAACGAGTATCGCCCGCCAACACAGCGAAATCCTCACCTGCAATCCCCAAAACCGTTCCTCCGTTATCGGAGTATGGATTGAAACGATGTTCAATGGGCACGGTATGGATTTCCGCAGAGTATTCAGAGGCAACCGTACTGTTCATGTTATTTGGTTTAAGGTGGCGATTCATTTTTTTCGAGCGAGAAAATAGATAAATTGAAGTTCTACCACCAAAGTCCCATACTCATTAGTTAAGCACTGTGTCCTACTGTTCAAATTGCATTGTTTGCTCAAATGGTTTCCATTACTATATACAAAGAATTAACTACTGTTCTTGGCCTGCTGGATTCTCGAGATGTATGCCTTTGAAATCACGTTCCATGATCTCATATATTTCTCCAAGCACTGGCCGACACACTGGTCCTCGTGTCTGTTCAAGGTATCGGCTGGCTGCGTTATACACTTTTCAAAACAGTTTTCCGTGATCTTGCTCACCAACTCGGTGGCATTGGCCACAGCCAATTCCTGACTGATTTGGTCCTGTATATCTTTTTTCACCTGCTGTGACGCTGAAGGAGCGGCAGCAGCAGACGCAGCAGCAGACGCAGCACCAGAAGTACCAAAGAATGCCATTTTTAATCGAGTTTGGTAGTGAAAGGTTTTCTAGTATAAAATACCGATTTTGAGGTTTGTGGAAAAAGTTTGGCAGAATAGTGTCGTTTTCTTATGTCATCAAATGACACAATCAGAAAAATATCACAGGACACACGTTTGCGACACCATCATTTACGACACCAACACCTCCTTTTATCTCAACCTTTCATCTCCACTAACGAAATGGTTGAAATGGAAAGCGCCCATTTGTTCGTGTTTGTTCATGGATTATGGGGCGGACCCAACCATATGCTGGCCATTGAATCCGCTGTACAGGAGTTGGTCCAGGACATATCTCTGGAAAAGATTGTTACACTCAAACCATCAAGCTTTAGGTTCTGGAAGACGTACGATGGACTCCGAATCAATGCCCAGAAAGTCATTGCTGAGATCTTTTACGAAATCGAGATGCTTCGTGAAAGAAATAACGTCAACGTCACAAAAATCAGTATCGTGGGGTACTCCCTTGGAGGGTTGATCTCACGTTACATTATTGGCATCTTGAACGAACTCGACTTCTTTGACCATATCAAACCAGTTTTCTTTACCACGTTTGCCACACCGCATGTTGGAATCGAGTTTTTCAAGAAAAATGTCTTTGATTCGACGGCCAACCGGGTAGGACCGTACTTGTTCGGTGTTTCGGGCTCCCAGTTGTTTCTCAGCGATACCCAGCGTGTTTTACGCGAGATGGCAGACCCAGAACTGCTGTATTATCAGGGTTTGGTCAAGTTTGAAAAGCATTTACTTTTGGCAAACGTCAAAAACGACCGGTCGGTGGCCTTTTTCACGTCGTACATCACCGACTACTCGCCGTTTGACGAATGGGAACATGTCCGCATCAAATACTTGAAAGATCTTCCAGAGACTCGCGTGGGAGACAAGATTGTCAAAGCTAAGTTTGTTGATTTGACCCGGTCACAGTACCTTACGCCGGAAGAATACCGTACATTCCAGGGAAACTACCAGGAAGATCCACTGTTGTTGAGACAGAATCCTGTGATAAAGATACTTGTGGTGGTGGGGTTTGCGATGTTTTTCCTTCCGATATGGGTGCCCCTTGTGGTCAGCACGAGCACATTCGTCTCTATCTACAGTATGTTCAAGATCAAGCTTATTACACCACCCCAACTCGATAAGCATTGGATCCGGGTACGGCAATCTATATTTGGTAGCCAGGTAGACGTTGAAGATGCCAAAGTAGGCGAGTACCAACGTGACCAAAGGGTCCATTTGGCACGACACGAGTCGTTCAAGGGCGATACGTCGTCGATCACCGAAGCAACGCTCGAGAATGTCTTGTACGCCAAAGATCGTATAAAGGATCTTGAGGAACTGCAGACTGAAGATGACGGTTCACCACTGGACTCTCCGGCCAACGACATTGATGTTGCGACAAACGATACTATTGCTGCCACCCACTGTCAAACGCTCATGATCCGGGACTATACCCAGTTTCCACTTTTCAAGCAAGACCACCGGCTTGAGATGGACAATGATAAACGGTTCATTATTGATAACTTGAACAAGATCGACTGGATCAAGATCCCGGTATATTTGGACTGCTGGAATGCCCACGATGCCATTGTGAGTCGTCGTGGGAGCGCTAAGGGAAAGGCAAATATTTACTTGTGGTGTTCTTACTTGAGAAACCACTTAAAAGAGAACAAGTAGATTTATGTATGGAATAAAAATCTATGAAATTTTGATCTGCGACTTATTTATTATTGCTACCTTCCAAAAGATGTTCAGGTCACTTGCAGTGCTGAGCGCAGCACTGGGCGCTCAGTGCAGGCACATACGAAACCTACACACCGCAAGAAACATATTTCGCAGCAGATTTGGCGGCACGAGGCTACGGATCGCCGGCGGAGTGGGGGTTGGGCTCGGACTGGTAGCTGGACTTGGGGTGGTATCGTGGGTGCTGCCAATCTTCAACGATGTGCATGCTATCGATACGTCGGTACACGAGCTTATTCCACACAAGGGAGCAGACACGTACGAGAGCGGGCTCTACGAGGCGTCGCAGCTCGAGGAAAGGGAACAGTACGATACGTATCGCAACCAACGGCTCAACCACGGCAATATCGTGGTACGGGTGCTTTTCTATATCAAGTTCACGGTAGATGATTACGTGGTAGACCCACTAGTCACCATCATACGTTTCTTGGAGCTTTCGGCCGTGTTTATGCCGGTATTGTTGGTGTCGCCCATGTGCTGGTTCGGGCGTCGCGATAGACAAAGCGGCACCTTTATCCGTAGTGGAGCCAAGTTGTGGTTCCGGTACTTACGGTGGTCGGCCGAGGTCGCAGGAGCCTCGTTCATCAAGTTGGGCCAATGGGCCGCGTCGAGAACCGATATCTTCCCCCGTGAGATGTGCGACGAGTTGGGAAGTCTTCACTCGGATGCCAAACCACACTCGATGGAACAGACAAGAAGAATTCTCTGTGAGAGTTTCCAGATGGACTTTGACGATATCTTTGACGATTTTAACGAAAAACCCCTTGGTGTAGGGGCAATTGCCCAGGTATACATCGCCAAGCTCTCGAACGAGGCCATTGCCCGAGCCAAGCGTGACGATTCACCAGCAAAGAATGGCGAAAAGAAACATTTGTTGAACCGGATCTTGGTGACAGAACAAACAAACCCATTAACATCGAACCAACGGGTAGCCATCAAGGTCCTCCATCCGCAAGTCGAGGTCAAGATCAACCGAGATCTAAAAATCATGAAATTCTTTGCCAATCTCATCAATGTGATCCCCACCATGGAATGGCTTTCGTTGCCAGATGAAGTCGAGCAGTTCGCTATTTTGATGAGACTACAGTTGGATTTGCGAATCGAAGGGCTCAACTTGGCGCGGTTCCGCAAGAATTTCAAGGATAGAACCGATATCCACTTCCCCAAACCGTACCTCAACTTCACCACCCGGAACGTGCTTGTCGAAGAGTTTATTCATGCAATCCCCATGAGCAAAATGTTGACGCTTCTGGAAAACTTTGGCAAGAACTTATCCAAGGAAATCAGCGACAAGGGGTTGGATGCGTTTCTCAAGATGTTGATTCTCGATAATTTTGTCCATGCCGATTTGCATCCAGGGAACATGATGGTGCGTTTTTATAAGAACGAGTTGTTTAAGCACGAGAAAGAGTACAAGATTGTCAAGTCGAGCAACGAGCATGAAACAAACAAGATTACCAATGAGTTGCTTGAGCTCAAGACAGACCAAGAGTGGTGTACACGATTATCCGAGCTTTACCAGGAAGGGTACCATGCTGAGATCTGTTTTATTGATGTGGGGCTTATAACTGAGCTCAATCATGTCGATAGAGTCAATTTCATTGATTTGTTCAAGTCTTTATCGGAGTTTGATGGGTACCGTGCGGGCGAGTTGATGGTTGAGCGATCTCGTACTCCAGAAACCGTGATCAACAAGGAGATCTTTGCGTTGAAGGTGGAGAGATTGGTGAATAGAATGAAGCAGCGTACGTTTACCTTGGGCAACATCAGTATTGGAGATTTATTGGACCAAGTATTGAGCATGGTGAGAACACACCATGTGAGGATGGAGGGGGATTTTATCACCGTGATCGTGGCGATTCTTTTACTCGAGGGTATAGGACGGCAATTGGACCCACAATTGGACTTGTTTGCAAGGTTCGTATATGCAATTGTGTGGGGATTTCCCACAGAAAACGACTACTTTCTCTTTTACTAACTAATTACCATAGTGCCTTACCAGTGTTGAGGAAACTTGGCGTCCTGAAAGAGGGACGTGATATCTTAAAGAACGAAAACTCGTTGAACATGATCAAGGTATGGCTTGCCCTTGAAGTCAGACAATTTATTAGTGCATCTGTTCAGGATATAAATACCTTGGTCAAGACAGATATGCTCAGTCCCAATATATAAAAGATGTATAATTACGATGACAAAGTCACGTGTCAAATAGCAAAGTGAACTTTGCCTGTTTTTTTTTTTTCCTTCTCTTCTCAATTGGGGAAAAACACCTGCACATCAGCAACCACATATCCCAAAAACCCCAAATAAGGTTAGCGCCCCAGCTCATCAAAAGCTGTTTTAATTCCCCGGTTTCCATAGTGCAGACTACCGTTGATCTGTATCGTATAATTGGTCCGAGTAATGAATAACCACGAGGTACAAGGAGATGTATCATCTTCCATACTGACCTCCGAAGCTACAGAAAACCGGCAAATTCCCTTGCATTCCTCACATAAACTTGGAAGGCCGGAGTCGAGCACACCATCGATTTCCGACACACATAAGGTCCCCAGTCTTAGAATAGATACGGATTTGACTCCAAGCATTGAATCCAAGTTTTTCCAGTCACGTACTGAGAAAAATGGATGGAGACATGGTTCCGTGGTACCATGGTCTTTGTTTACCCTCAACGAAATGGGACAGGACGAAAACAAGTGTATCAATGCCTTCGAGGATCAGGAAAAGAACTTCTTTCAACCTTCTATGGTGATGGACCGCGTTGACTTGGAGTCGGACAACTCCATCTTGCCTCGCAACCACAAAACACTACTGAGTGATACCAACCATTCCATGAGCGAGAACAGCGACAGCGTTTTTTCTGGATACTTCACTATTCCTCGAGTAACTTTCAATTTCCCCATGAAAGAAAGAAAGGCCTTTAATACTTCTGGAATGCAATTACCGAAAGTCTGTTTCCAAAACTTCTTTGACTCAGACGATTGGTCATACTTGTTTGGCGGACTCATGTCATCCAAAATCAGCTTTGAAGAATTGGGGCTTCCCAAGGATGTCGATCCAAGCCGCATCTCGGTACATTTTCCGTGCGAGTTGCCTCCGTTTATCAGTTCTGAATTGGTTTCTAGCCCTTATATGTGCCAAAACTATACTTTTTACAAGTTTAATATGACAAGAGGCACAGTTACATTCTTGGATGTCCTCGAAGGTGACAATCAACCAACAGGGATAAATTCAATGGTATCTTGCCGCATCTCGCTGCGTCATTTCTTCTTTTACGGAGGTTACAAGCTTAACACGTTATCCGTCAAACATGATCCAGAAGTAGACCGCTGGATTATTGAGAGAACGATAGAATTGAATGAAGATGGGTTTGTGCTTGATATTGGCACGTTCAAGTTTACCAAAGTTTCCCTCAAGATAAAGGGAAAGGACTTAAATATCCGGCTTGGAAGAATTGGAAGTGCCATTTGTGCCAACTTGTACGACCAGGGAGACTTTAGCAACAATGACTTACTAGCACGAGCTCCTTCTCCCACAATGTTTACCGATTCAACAGAAAGATCTATTAATAAAGAGAACCCCAACAACAGTCCCAAGACAATTCCAGTAACCAAGCCATCAACAGGGCAAAAGACTGACCTGATAAAGATACCAGAGGAGAAAAGTAATGCATTGGACAAAAGCAGTGAGCCACAGACCCCCACATCTATTGCCAGTAGTTTAACCCCGTCGACAAAGTCAATAGCAAACAAGTTCTCCACCTCTCACATGGAGTCAAGCTCATCTGTTGATATTTCCGGTGCCAAACTGCTCATGAATCTGGTTTCGACCAACGGTTCCAATACATCTCATCATTCTTCTACAAAATCCAAAATGAGCAGTGTCTTGTCCAAATCATCTAGAATATTTCATAGAAACCACAATCGCCACCAAAGCGGTTCCACAGCTACTTCCAGTTCAACTGCTTCATCTGCTATATCCACCCCCAAATCTCCTACTTCATCGCATCAACTCAACAACACTTACTTTAAACAAGTAAACCAAAACCGACAGAAGCCACAGGAAACAGCACCACCACCCATACAAATGCCGGTTCCTAAGAAGCCCAGTACTATTTCTTCATCTTCAGGATCTTCCAAGACGGTTGACATTGAAAGCACTAGTAGTGGTACAGCAAGAAGTCCTTCACCAGACCCCGCACGGTACTTCCCACCAATTGGAAGGCACGACTCTGTTTCTCGCACATCACATTCTTCAGTTGATAACTCGGTCAAGTCACTTGATCTTGCCGAGCCTTTGAGTCACAGATCCGACAACTCAACGATTAACTCGTTTAGAAGGGCGTCCGATACACTCTTTAATAGCTCATTGGAATCAGGACTTTCTGGGGTCACCATTTTTGTCTTTGGGGGCTTTTACCGGGTAGTCAAGAATGGCATGATCCTGTTTAAGGCATCCAATGATTTATTGAAGATTGATTTAGCATGTACTGATGATTTGATAACTATCAAGTTTTCCAACGAAGCATTGGTATTTAATGTGGGCCGTGCCAATCCCGATCAAGAAGAGGAGGACGTGTGGCCATCACCAAGAGGATACTTTGCTTATAATTTGGTCCGGACTGGACTGAACCAGTTGCAGAACTGTAACGTCGATGCTTACTTGGAGAGAGAGCGTTACTATGCCGAAAAGAAGCCGAAAGGGTTGTATAGAACCGTTTCGGCGTTCAGTAATGTATCCTCCAACAATTCATTGGACGAGGCACGTCGATTGAAACGAGGATCAGAGAATTTCTATCGTGGTAAAATGTTGATGATTCAAGGAGGGTGTAACGATACCGGTGAAACGTTTAGTGATCTTTATCTATTCTCGTTTGATACTGGAAAATGGCAGCTCACTCCCACTTTTGCATACGATTACTTTGAGAGGCCAATTCAGGCCAGTGAAGATGACGACTGTTCGCAGTTGACCAAAGAAAATGAGGTAGCAAGCCCATTATTGATTGAAGCGGAGTTACGCTCGTGTCACCATACCGCCTTGTACTATCAAGGAGATCTTTCCGACTATGTAATTTTCATGGGTGGGTTCCGCAACGATTTCTTACGTCATTTTGATGAAGTACCTTACGAGTCCGATAATTTCGATATTTCTCGGATAACGAAGTACAGTATATCGACCACGAATTCCAACGTGTTGCGGGTTCCCATCTTGAATCTTCAGACCCAGACATGGCGATTCATGAGATACTTTTACGATTTGGAAAACGTTGTTTCTGATCGGTTTGTCGATCGGATAAACCAACATGACTACTGGGCCAATGCACGCATCAACAATTATGGTGGAGCCATCTCCTTGAATGGAAAGTGCGTTACTATTTGCCATGGTTTATGTGTTCCGACTCCAGAAAAGAAAAAGGACTGGGAAGAATTACAAGAGGAAGTGCCCACAAGTTTGATGTTGTGGGGTGTTCACGTCCACTTTTCCTTTCCTAGTTTATGATTAAATGTACATTTATCTCTTTCTTCTTGTACATATATATGTTTCTATAAATTAATTTTGCAATCAAATTTCTCGCTTACATAAGCTGAAAAAACCTTCAAAAATTCCAACTTTGCCATTACATTGCTTAAATAAAACACCTTTTACACTACAAAATGTTTGGATTAGGCGGAGCTGCTCCTCAAATTACTTCTCAGCAAAAGTTACAAGCCGCTGAGGCCGAGTTGGACATGGTCACTGGTATGTTCAACCAGTTGGTTGCGCTGTGCCACGCTAAGTGCATCAATAAGGCGTACTCGGAATCCGATGTCTCCAAGGCCGAAGCTTTGTGTTTGGACAGATGTGTCTCCAAGTACTTTGAAACCAACGTTCAAGTTGGCGACAATATGCAAAAGATTGGCCAATCGGGTGCTTTTATGGGTAGATAAATCGACTATTACTTACATGTATATATCCAAATAAATTATTTACAGAGAAACCAACTACTTCAACCCCAATGCCCGACCCATTCTCAACTTGACACCCTCCCATGTATTGAATTTGGGTCTCACATCCAAGAAGAACGAGGCTCCAGCCCCGGACCCACTGTAGAAGTCTATAACATACTCAACCTGGGTTCCACAGCGGTCAATAATCCAATCATGTCGATCAAATGGTTTCAGGTACCCCAAGAACGTCGAGTTGATCCAAGCCCGCGGGGTCAACTTCTTCAGATCGCCCTTGAAACTAGTTAATGAAACTCCACCGCACTTTTGTTTGGCTTCTTCAAGATGAGCCTGTTCCCACTGCATAATATGAAACCAGGCACGCTCATTGACAGCATTATGAATCGGCACCACCGTCTGCATATCCTCTGCCCGAGGACTAGACGATTTCCGGGTCATGGCATCGAAAAACTGCTTCTGTGATGGATAAACCCAGTTGGCAGAGGCTGAAGTTCTGGGAATTGTGGAAATTTCTCTATCCGTGGGTAAGTTGACATCACTTGCAGGATATATGTTGTCGCCACTATGGCTCCCACTGACTTCCACCGCTTCAGGGACAGAAACACTCACATTTTTCATCCATTCTGCTCGGGAGGAATGATCAACAGGACACGCGGACTGTTCCTTTTGCTGCTGAAGTTTAGCTTCTTTAGCTTTCTCAACCCATGCACTTCTTGCTGTGTGGTCTACAGGACACCTCGGTTGTTCTTCTTCAACACCCATTCTCTTATAGCTTACTAAAGTTATTTTGATACTTTAATGATTGGCTTTTTACTAGAAAAGAGTGCATAATAATGTGGATTACCTATTTGGGAAACATACACTTACTTACAACAATCATCAGATAACTTATTTTACCTTCTTGGTGTGGAAGCACCAAAGAGTTATATCGTTTGTGTGATTTGCTGGTGGTGGTGGTGGCAGAAGAGGGGGATAGTCTAATAAATCTTCTTCTTTTCGTCAATAGACAACTCACCAGCACCGGCATTGACAATAATCAACAAGCCACCGACGATCGATAATGTCTGAAAGAATTCGTACTTTAAAAAGTCTCTAGTGGCATCATGAGAGTGATACATCCAGAAAGTGTTGACAAAAATGTTGTAGGAGAACAAGAGCACTGTCAAGACAAAAGCAGCGAATTTGGTCTTGTATCCGACGACGATGGAGCCGCAACTGGCGAAACCAACCAAGATAATCAAGACTCTGGCAAAGGACCAGGAAGCAGAGAAAACAAATCCCAAGAACAACAAGACCAACAACAATCTACCAGCCAACAAGAAGTATTTCTTGTGGTCGGTGTTGGCCAACATAGGAACGCCTGGTAAGTTCAATGATCGTTTATCTCTAACCATGCTATCCGAAAAGGCCAAGATCAAGCCTCCAACAACCGATAAGTTTCTAAGAATGAACAGGCCGTTGAGAATCAAGCCGTAGGCAAAGCCCTGGCACACAACAATGGCAATAAGGGCCGATGTCGACCACATGGGTTTCTTTCTCAAGACTAACAAGATAGATGCAGTAATCATTACGATGATGTTAATCACAAGGAATGTCATTGTGAACCAACGCCAGAGGTGTCTGTAGACGTGCAAGTAGTAAACCTGCTCACTCCACTGGTTGAAGATTCTCGATGAATCCTCAAAAAACGTAGCAACAATGAATGCACGCCCGATAGCTGGCACATACGGCTTTAATGGCTTAAAGGTGGTGTCCAAAACATCTTCAATCTTCTTGGTGACTGCCTCAAATTGGTCTCCGGCCGACTTGCTGGTCGACACTGGGCCCACTGATGGTTGCGGAATCCCACCGTTGGGATTACCAAATTGATTATTAAATTGATTAGGTCCACGGTATGACATTATTCAAGAACAATAATTGGGTTTCTGACCAATTGTAGATTACCGTGTGTATGCTGGCTTTTATGAGGTTCGATCTGGGGGAATTTTTTGGCCACGAATAAGCAAAAGTCGAGCGGGGGTCGTGCGAAAAATCAAGATTCAGTTATTGTTCCTACAATGCCGTTTTCTCTCCACGGTGTCATAAAATAAAGAATACATCGATGTATTTTTTCATACGTAACACCTGGCAACATTGATAATCACTCTAATTATTGGCAGCTTATGGCCTTTTTTTATTTACGATTTCGAAAGACATAAAAGTAAAGGAAAATAAAAGATAATGATATGATTAAGATTAATTAAACCCTGAAAGAAAGGTACGTCATGGTGAAATTATTTACCAATTACGGCACACACGTAATTAACAATTTTCACAAAAAAATATTGCATTCCTCATACTATCCAAAACCCTTCCATGTTCAACTATAACAAAAGACATAAGCATATATGACACTAGTTTACATATACAAAAGATACACAATAACCAAGTAACAACGATTATGATGCGGTGGCTCAATTGGCAGAGCATTGGATTCCAAATCCAAAGGTTGCAGGTTCAAGTCCTGCTCGTGTCACATTTTTTTTGCAACTAATATATCTCAACATAAAACTACTTCATTGTAGAATAACACCTTACTAAAATACAATTATTATTATTTTATTATGCTAAATTCTAATTATGCCTATGAAGATCAATTTCATGGAACAATTCTTCAGGATTAACTGCCGACATCATCTCGTTCTCCTGGATCCTTTGATGACTAGCTCCATTTTCCTGTTTTCGGAACAAGAAAAAGTACGGAATGATGTAAAGCAACCCTATCAACGTCGTTGACCCTAATGCACACGCCAACGAAATACCAACTACCTTCCCCTTTGACAACCGTTTTGTCTTTCCAAGGTCATCCGACGACTGGAACCGGTAAGAATCGTCAATTAATAACGAATTAACTTGCCCAAGGTTGTTGGTTCCAGTAACAGTATACATTAATGGAATCCAGTTATTTCCGTCATACAAGGCAACATTGACCAACCCATACTTCTGTAACCGGAAAGAACCAGACAATGCCATGATCTTATCCTTATCAAAAAATATACCGGAATTATTGCTGTTGGACTTGCTCAACGACAACAATTTCAAGTCAGTGAATACCGTAGTCGAGTCATAAATAAACTCAGAATCAATATTGGTCCAGTTGCTTCCACTGTAACCAACAACAAAGTTGTCACCAAATGCAACCATCCGAGCATCCAATTTAGTATTGGCAACATCATTAACAACAAACTTTTTGATTGGCTTGAAAGATCCAAGCGTGTTGAGCGTGTTCTTAACCCCAAATTGATCCGTACCGAAATTATAAGTCAAAAAGTTGACAAATTCATCATTCACAGACAAGTTACCACTGATCAAAACCTGGTTAGCTTGGTAAAACTTGATGTCTGTTACTTCTCCAGAAATGCTCTGGTTATTGCCTTGTGGATTCACCCATCTCGTATTTGGGAGATCATAAACACACAATCCAACACAATCCAACGAACCAGCATGATCAAAGTTACCACCAACTAAAAGCTGACTACCTTCATCGTACAAGGCAATCGAATTAACATTGATATTGGCACCATTAGACCGGAAAAGCTGCGGAGGTTGGAGAGCTGGGAAAGTGTTGTTCTGCAAATCGTAAATCACTAAACCAGTGAGATCAGACTCTTTATTTATGGAAATCGTGCCATTGATACCAAGAAATAAGTATTGGAACTTGCTGTCAACATAAATACTACTGATGGAAGTGTTCTTTGACCACGAAATATCACCGTTTAAAGGTGTCAATGTCGTATTGCTCGAATTATAAAGCAATCCAACATTGGTCACTTCGCCAAATGTGAAATTTCCACCAATAATACTTAAAGATTGGTTGACATAGAATGTACTGGTTATTGAACTGTAGTCATCCGTCAAATTGAAATTGTAACTTTCAAAAGTGGAATTTCCTGCAGTATATGCCTGGTTCTTGTTGTAGTAATCCATAATGTGGAATGATCCACCTCCTAGTATTTGCTGGTCCTTTGTAAGATAAACAGCCTGATTAATTTCAAACTTAGTTGGTGACCATTGCGAGGATGTTTTATCCCACAAAATTGTACTGTTAGGATGAGACGAGGACGAGAAAACATAATACTCAGTATCATCAATAGTCACATTGGTAAACAGATCGTACGATATATTGGCAAACGAATTACCGAATCCCGACCATTGATTATTTGAGTAAAGGGCAAGATTATAGATTGTTGATGGATGACTATTGTCAGATAAGTCATTGAAGGATGAGCCACTTAATGCAAATGCACCCATGAATAAAACACCCTCGTCAACATTGACAATCTTGGATATAGTATTATTGAAAGTACCCCCATTAATGGTTGCATCTCTCTTTTTTAATTGAGAGCTCATTTGTATTTCAGTTTCGTTTGAGGTGCTATTGTAGGAATTGACCTTGAGTGTGATCAAGTTGTTATTAGACAAGGTTAAATTTTTGGAGTTGGATTCAAAATCACCTAAAAGGAACAATGAACTATCATGCAAGGTGATTTGATTGATGACAGAACCCAGATCCAAGTGGGAGCTTAAAATATTAATGGACGAGTTTCCCACAAAGGTATTGTTAGGACTGATATATGTCTTGTTGTTGATGCTGTAGGATACCAAACTTTCATCAAAGTTAGTGAAGTTGGCCAATGAATATTCAAATAATCCATTCAAGGAAATGTATTCCAATTCAGTACCGTTTCTTCTGTTTCTGGTTGATGTTGAGTTGGTATGATTTCTCTTATAGTAGGTGTCTAACGATACAATATCGGCAGACACTTTATCAACAACAACCCAAGGATTGTTCGTATTTGGAATTATAACATCATGGAACGAAATTTCAATTCTATTTTCTCCGCCATCTGCTGCACCATCCATATGTCCATAAAACAAGTAATCAAACTTGTTTTCGTTGTTATTTTGGTAAATGAGGTTTGACGACAAAACATTCTCACCACCATCAATTACAGAAACATTGACGATGGATCTTAGAGCACATGAATTGTCTACCACACATCCTGGCGTATTCAAGATAATCGAATAGTTCCCTGAATATGAAATGTTTGGATAAAGAGTGATTCGGGCATCGGTTCCAACCGAAACCAAATAGTCGGTCAATGAAAAGCCAGGGTCAACAGATTGAATGCTGTTGAAAGTTCCCGAATTGACTGTTGCGACATTGTTTGCTTCAGCACCGCAATTGGGCTCATTCAATAGATTATTACCGTAAACTGTAATTGCATTGGTGTACAACTCAAAACCAGCAAATGCACCGAAAGACCCATACCAATCGGTGATTGTAAGACCAACCTTGTCAAGAGCAACATCATTTATGAATGCAAACTCTTGGTAATTCGTTCCGTAACCCAACGTTTTGGTCTGAGTGCTAGGATCATAGTACATGGAATATGACCCGTCTTCCTCAATGAAGATACCATCTGAGGTACTTGTATCGTTAGCATTGTTATTGCTGGTAATGTTTTGCATGGTTGCAATTGTACTAAGAGGACACCAAGCGTCGCAGTAGGATAATGCATTCGTTTCTGGATCCACATATGAAAGATTCATAATACCGTTATTGGGGTATGAATAGATACGGAATGTCTTTATTGAGTCCGAGCCTTCTGGGATGTACAATCTTACCTTTGTAGGGGTTACTCCCTGCATTTCAAGGGGCAATTCAACCGCCCATTCCGCACCCACTGAAGGATTGGCTTTCCATACGGGGTTGTTACTAGGACACACCACAGACGAGTCGTCGTTGTTGTTCCCATTCACATTTGTAAAAGTACCGTGTTTCAATGAAATGAGTTGTTCTGCCGTAATAATTGACACGTTTGTCGTGGAATTTCTTGTTGAGTTTGTCGTTATATTATGTACAAGCAATTCCTGGAATCCCAAAGTATCAAAGTTGCCTCCAAAGATAATGGAACCCTGACTTTCGTTATCGACATCGTCAAAGATCTTGCTGATAGAGTTGACACTTGCATTCTTTCCGAATCCCTTGAACGGGGTGGAATATAATGTTTTGGAGGTTTGGTTGTAGATGGCAGTACCATATGTGTTATTGAATTCGAAATCACCTCCAAGGTAGATCAAATCATGGTCGATGAAAATGGTGTTGACAGTGCCGTTTGTGATGGTGAGGGTTTCTGCTCTCTTTGAGTTGGACTGGGGAATAATGTTGGTGTATGTGTTACTTGTTACATTATAGATGATGGGGGATGCCACTGTGTTGTTGTTAAAGGACGTGAAGTTACCATTGAGAATGATGGTGTCGTCTGATAACAAATACAATTGGGAGATCTCGCCGTTCAAGTCGGCAATCTTGATATTGTAGTTGTCTGTGGTGTTTCGCAAGAACAAGCTGCTTGTTGATGAAGGTGATGACGGGGATGCATTTAAAAATGAAGAAGAATTAACGTAAGAATAAAACGATAAAGAATTGAAGGAACCAAAGAAACCGAGAGCGTTTCCAAAGTTCTTGTATTGTAATGCAGGCTGAACCACCAGTTCAAAAACAGAGGCAGTAACAAGGTTTAGAAACACCAATATTAATAACGCACAGTTGTGCCGGTATGCTATCATGATGAAATATGTGTTTTCTTTTTGATATGGGTCCCAAGCAGGGGCTAATGATCCAGGATGATTTGTTTTTCCTTTAGATGGGATTTTTGGACTCGTTGTTTTTCTTATGGATGATTAAAAAAGAGAAAACGCAATGGTCTCTTTATAGGGTACAGGGGGACGTTTGTGAATGTGACCCTTAAAACAAACAAACACCTAGACTGCCTAATATCAAAAAGAAGGGAACGGTTCGTTATTTGTTTGGAGATTATTTACAGACCATTTTCGATAAAAAAAAAGGGGGTCGTGTGCTGGCGCCTACTAATTTTTTTTTCTTTTTTTTTTTTTGTTGACGAGTCTTCGGTTTAAGGTGAACCATTGCAGGTTGAAACGTGGTAATCCAAACACGGTAGACGAGTATGTTTGAGAGTACAAGTATGTAGAAGAGCTAGATCACTTGAATAGAAGAGAGTGTAAGAAAAAGTTATCTGCTTTTCATTCAAAAAAAAGAGTCCGAAATTGCATAATCTTGTCTCCCGTAATTGTTCATTCCATAATGAAATGGCTGGCTTGATCTGATATTTACCTTTGTTCCCAAAATAGCAAAGTAAAGTTTTTGTCCATCACAGTTGACAATTCCTTATTGTCTCCAAGCTTAATGTCGTAGGTTGGTGCAGGACGCACTAATCGTAGACGTTTTTTTTAAGGTGTAGAGGATACAGTACAATTACCCGAATCAGACTGTGATTTTTTTGTTAGAACCAACTACACGGATCTGGGCAATATGAGTTTGCCTGAGGGTATGGATCCTTACACGTCAAGACAACACTTGTTGCACCACGCATACTCTCCGTTGATATCCCTACAAGCTAGTCTGTCTGCCGATGAGTTATTCCGTACGATTGTCAGCAACAGTGACGTCTCGATGCTTCAGATCTTCAAGCCATACGGAAACAACGCCAAGTATACTGTACCTAATCAAGCATATAAGATCACCAATAATCAGCTAATCACCAAGACGTATCCCAGCTTTCCCGTACGATTTGAACCATCCCTCCCTGAACTCTTGACACTCCTGGGCGCACGAAAGACCACCGAATCGCTAGATCAATTGGATCAACTTTTTAGCATCTCTTCGTTAGAACTACTCTTGGCTCACTTTGCTAGCGATGGCGTCGAATCCAAAGACTTGTACCTGAACTTCTTTGATAAAATCATCACTTCCAACGCCCTAGTACCCTTTGAAACGTTTAACCACCCGGTCTCCCAAATCTTTATCATAAACTACGCCACAGATTCAATTGAGGTACTCAGAAAGATGATTGTCGAGTTCAGAAACTACAATTTCCCCAAATATTTCCAGATTGACGACTTGTTGATCCACGTCTTTGTCGTTTACGACTCCAATAGCATCTCCAATAGCGATATCATGGCATTCCAAACCAATATAAAGACTACCTTGAATGTCCAATCCTCAATCGTGCCAGTATTCAATAATAGCCAAGAAGACGTTGTCAGTCTCTCATTAATCGAATCATCCATGATAGAAGAAGACTTGCAACGAATATCAATGCAGAACTATTCATACACCATCCTGGTCCCTTCCTCCATCGATTCGGTGCTCCGTCACAAAATTTACGATTACATAAACCGGTTTCTTATCCCACACATGCAACTGAAGATTAGGGTCTGGGACGACTCGATGTTGCAGCCCAAGAAATCAATTACGGGTCGGTTCTTCTCGGCCTCCAAGAAATTCTTCAACAACAACAACAATAATAATAATAATGGTAATGAACCAGCTCACTCATCCTTGGCATCCACATTTAATACTCTGGGGAACTACTACTATAAGTCATCTCCCGAACAAACTATCCGTAAGTTAGCTGATTGGTCGCTAATTCTCAAAGATTTCAAGTATGCGTACTCGACGTACGACCTCATCAAAAAGGACTATACCAACGATAAAGCATGGGCATACGTGGCTTCAACCCAGGAGATGTGTATCGTGTCTCTACTTTTGGCACAAACACAGCAGGCGGGCTCTGCTGCTGCTCCAGATATGAACACCTTGCGCAAGATCAAGTACGATATTGTGGAACCCTTTCTTGATAACCTTACCTATTCATACAAATCACGTCTCAATCTAAATACATACTCCCTCAAGGCTTCCATCATTATCATTGAATTGCTATTATGTATGTCACTGGCATTCAATATTCTGTGGTGGTGGTACGATTTGATTGAAAAGTATCTATTAAAATCTATGAATGAATTCGAGACTCATTTACCAAACAAGTCACAGATCACACGGGCGATTCTATATGAACGGTTGGGATTCAGTTGCGGCAAGTGTGTGTTTTTGAATGCCGAAACTCGCCAACAACTCAATTTCCAAGGATGGAAGCACGCCAGCCAGCCACAAGACGAAGTCGAGGACGGATTCTACTCCAATCCCCACAAGCTAGCACCATCGCCCAATCTAGAAATCTTGGGGTTTGTCCGATTCAGAAAGTCGGCGATGTGGTATATCCTCTCGATGAAGGAATGGCTAAGTTTGAACAATAGGCATAATGTCCGGTATTTGTTGAAAAACATTGATCCCGTGTACGACACAAGTAATATTGCCGACAAGTGGTATGGGAGAGACGACTTGTTGCTTGGGTTTATTAATTAGATGGTGGGGGAGAATTAATCTAATCCAACTCACGAAGTGCTAGTTTTCTTCTCTTGTCCATGCTATGACTGATTCCGGGTTTCCTGTGTTTTGTGAACCAGTTCCAGATAGATCCAACTGGCGATATTGGTCCAGCACCCTTCAATGGCGAAAGACCAAAGAGATTTGACTGTAATGTATCGACGTCTTCGAATGTATCAATGTCTTCATAATCCGTGAAATCGTGTCTGTTTAGTAATTTATAGTTGATGAAGGTCTTAAATACCAAGCCAGACAAGAACTGAACCACCAATGAAAACGGATACGGAAAGAACGTGTAGAGAGAAAACTGTTCTGAACGGTCGCCCTTTAATGGCGAGTTATCCACGATGGAAGGACTGGTTGTGGGGTGTATCAGGGTATCAAAATCGTGTAGTTGTTGATGTTGTTGTTTCCTTGACTTGTTAAGAGCATACGGTAGAAGGTAGGATTGTCTATCGTTGGTTCCCGACTTGTGAAAGCGGAGGTAGGTCCAGCTGATGACAAAGCCCGATATGCTGAGAAGATACGCAATGTAAAACTCTTCGCTAAGAAGTTGGAACATAAATATGACAATAAATGTAAGGAACGGCATGTAAGATACTTTGATGCGTACGTTGCTCTTGAATAGCAAGAAGTAGTGGTTGGCAATGCGTTGCTTTATGGCCACTATGAGTGCCATATCGATGGCCATTGCTGTGAGAACCACCGGTGGAACCAGGGGATCGGTGACAAACCAGCTCTTGATCGTATAGTAACAGTAGAGCCATACATTTGTTGAAATGGCCACGGTCAAGACAAACTTGGAAAACTCGCGGGTGCCCCACATTGTTTCCAAGTACTTACCCAAATAAAACAACACGGTGGTGCTTACTGTTAATCCCACAAAGTTTTCTTCAACAAACGCGCTGGTGACAAGTACCCACGGCCTCAGGATCACAGGAGAACGTGTTGGGATGAAGGTAAGCAACGGTACAAACAATTCGTGGGGGTGGGGAATCTCGCCAGTTTCCTCAGTGATCGAATTGACATCGCTGGCAGTCTTTTTGGAAGACGAAACCACAAGCACAAAGTAAGTGTAGTATTTAAGAACAAAGTTGAGCAATGATATTGTAACTAACACCACCACAAAGATACTGGTGGCCTTGGGGACCTTCATGGCGAGAAAAGGTATGTGGAGGTTTAAGTGTTTGTTGAAAAGAAAAAAAACAATACTCATCAAAATCGTTCATCAGCAAACCATTCATTTTTCGTAATGTTTCGGGTTGCTACACGTCACTATTCGTGTTTCAGGCCACGAGAGGCGATCAAAACACCTGTTTTCAAGTCGATGTTTCTTACATTTGTGTTTGGAACGGTGGTTGTTGATTTGATGAAGAGTAAACGGGAACTCGAGTCGCTCAACAAGACATATACCACCAAGTTCCAGATCCTCCGTGAAATTGTGGATAAGCTCGAACGGGGGGAAAGCATCGATCTACAGCGTGAACTCCATATAGCCAATACGCTTACTAAATATAAATACAATACAGTGACAGATATTGAGCTCGATGACCAGTTAGAACAGTTGTTCCAGGAAATCGTGGGCCCAGAACCAAAACAACCACAACCACAATCACAACCACAGCAGAAGCCTCTGCTGCCACAAACATCTTCTCCAATCGCAACTAGCAAGTTCTTATAATACATTAGAATAAACTGATCTTTGTCAATGTTCTGCGGTGACTGTCGCCGCTTTCCTGGACCTTTCCGTCCAACACCAACCGCTTGATCACGTTGTTGATTTCCTGTAGCTCCACACGCATGTTTGACCGTTCGTTCACCTTCACCAACAAGTCATTAACCCGGATAATATTGTTGTTTTCCTCAATGATCTTGACCAATTCATGGGCCAAATCTTCCTGGATCCGTCTCTGGGCCGATGTGGTTCCGGTCTGGACCATATCCATATCAATGCGCCCAGTTATTGGATCAGTAGCATACTCTTTGATAGCAGACTTGATAAGTCTGACAGCTTCCTTGACATCAATAAGCTCCACACGTTCACAAAGTCTCATCTTGGCATGGGCCTCGGCAAGTCTAATCATCGATTCAAGTTGTCTCGTTGTAGCAGTGATACGCTTTTCCAGCAGCCTTGAATCATCACCCAACTTACGCATTTCAACATAACTCTTGACCAATTCCTGTTTACCTTCTTCTGTCATCACTGGATTATACGTTTCCTTGGCGTATTGGATATACGAGGTCAAGAACTCGACTGGAAGCACATAGTTCAGTGAAACCGTTTCGGGAGCATCTTCCAAGTACATATTGGTCAAGTGACGAGCCAATTGACGATCAATCTTCTCATCGACCTTGTCCAAAATCAAGTAAACCAAATCAAATCTCGAAAGTAATGGAGGTGGAAGGTCAATGTTGGCAGTAACAGGAAGATTTGGATCGTATCTTGAGTTGATGGGGTTGGCTGACGCAAGAATCGACGTACGGGCATTAAGTGTAGTGATAATCCCGGCCTTGGCAATAGAAATGGTTTGTTGTTCCATGACTTCGTGTAACACGGACCGGGTGGCATCGCTCATTTTGTCAAACTCATCAATACAACACACACCACCATCAGAAAGCACCAACGCACCTGATTCAAGCACCAACTGCTTGGTGTCGATGTCACGCGTGATATACGCAGTCAAACCCACGGCAGACGAACCTTTACCTGAAGTGTATACTCCTCGAGGTGCTATCTTGTGCACATACTGCAAAATCTGTGACTTTGAAGTCGATGGATCACCACACAATAAGATATTGATATCACCACGGTACCTACCACCCTTGACAAATGTCTTGTTTGTTCCCCCAAAAAGCTGGAGCAAAATCCCCTTTTTAACGTCGTCCATTTCGTAGATTGAAGGAGCAAGAGACCGTGCCAACACTTCGTACAAGTCATCACGTTCAGCAACTTCGTGGATCTTGGCAATCTCTTCACTGGAAAGTTTTCTGACCTGTTCCGTCTCTTGGTTGTTGATATCGGGATCAAGAGTCGAGATATCAGCACCCAACTTCTTTTTATCAATCTTACGAACGTGCACCACATCCAAGTACGTTTTGTACAAACTCTTGAGAGCTCTTTGACGCGAATTAGCCCTCACAGGTAACGATCTAAAGATCCCACAGACTTCTACCCGGTCACCAGGACGACAGCAGTCAACTAGTTCGTCATACACACACAAATTAATCGAATGGGGAGTTTGTCCGTCAGGAACCAAGTCGGGGGTTTCTTGTAGCTTGATCACCTGTTTATCAGCAAATGAAGACCGATTGTGGACTAACATCATTGAATTGGTCTGGCCACAGACTTCTCTAGGGCACTTTGTTGGTTCAGAAATAACCCCACGGTCAATTTCTACCGCGACGGTGTGGCCACAGGCATTACACTTGAAAAATGCCACCTTCATGTCGGGAATAATACTGGTAGATCTCAATGTTAATCCCTTCACGCTGACCAACTTATCTATGTCGTTGGGGTTCAATTCTCTCATACCACGAGGCACCAAGTTGATATTGTAAGGACGGACGGTATAGATATTGGTCTCGATATCGTCAACATTAACTGGTTGGTTGGAGAATTCGTTGTTATCGGTGGCTATTTGGATCATACAGTCCTTGATGGTCTGGTCCATGATTGGGATGACTTCTTGTGGGTAGTTGAGAAGCTGGTGATAAAGCTTACGGGTTGGAGGGTACGATAACAAGTTTTTGGCGTCCAAATTGACGTTGGTGATTCCCAATTCACGGATACTTGTCAATTTTTCGACATAGTATAACTGGTTATCTTCTGGCTCGACGTCACGTTCGTCCATCAACTTACGATACTTGTACTTGAACAACATCAAAAAGTCTCTGAAGGCGTTGGAGCAGTCCTGGATCGAGACATTTGTACCCCAGATTACTCTGACCGGTTCAGCATCCATTGGATCGGTGTTTAATGCTGACGAGGATGAGAAACCCGGGCGATCGCTCGGGGTGGCTTCGGTGAAGATCCGACGACGCATTGGCGAGGATGTGGCATCGTGTAAGTCGTTTCTTTGAGATCTCCTGACAATTCTATCAACATCACTTGTAAGTCTGGGTCTGTCTGACGACTGGTGGACTGATGAAGTGTAGTGAAGGGGCAGTGACACGTTCCTGATGTCGGAGGCTGGATTCGACGAGGTCGCGAAAAAGAGAGGCGATGAGGGCACACCGGGAGTGTTCTGGGTTTGAGATTGTGACTGTGTCTCTGATTCTCGTGGAGCAGTTCCCGCAGGGTTACTGTGAGGGTTGCTTGTACGCGGAGGCGACGACATGAGTTTGAGAAGAATAATTCAATTGATGAAGAGTTTTAATCGAGAGACGCGTGTAATTTACCAGAAACGGGAATATATTGTACGTAAGAAATTATGTAATTGAAATGACCTGCACAAAAATAAGTTGTCTTGTTGTCGTGCGCGGCCTTCATTTGCAATTGGCAACCGTCGTCGGCAATGACAGCGGTGCGCAGGAGTGCGCCGAGTCTTTTTTTTTCTCTGACGATTCTTGATCGGTCTTACCTGCACACAAATCGGCACAGCCCATTGCAAAAAGAAAAACCAAATCCGTTCTTGGACAAGGAGGGGCTAAAGGAGAAAATTGTATAAAAGACCCGTGGTGTGCTTAAAAATCTTGGTATTAAACAACTCAGTCAAATACATTTTGAACTAGAGACTATTGTCTTTTATTTCATCCCTGGTGTTTTAACAGCAACGCTTTGATCCCCGGATTACCCTTGGAACTGTATACACGCGCTTGCTTTTTGGGTGCCTTTGTCTAATTCTTTTTTTTTTTTTTTGGGTACGGCGACTCCGGCGGTGTGTCCTCCCTCTGTCCTCACCCCTTAAAAGCAAGACAAAATGGCGATATTTAGAAGTGGAAGCAAAAGTGCCAATACTACAATGGAGTACCACGAGCACAAAACAGAGGCAGACTATAAGATGCATTCTGCCAATGTCCATGATCCGATCTTATCAGCAGTGAATGAGGCGCAGCCGTTTGAGCAGGCCAACGATAAACGTAACAACAGACGTTCATCGTACTTGAGTGGAGAATCAAATGATTTGAAGGATATTTTTGGTAATTCCATTCGTCAAGGAGACATTTCGAATCCTACACGGTCGAGAAACGAACGTCCGTTAGACACGATTCGGGCGTTTGAGTATGCCATAACAGGCGACTTGGCGTACCGCGACCAGCTTGAGTCGCACAAATTGGGTTGGGGTTTCCATGAAGACTTTTCTTACTACAATTTACTGGGTGCTGACCGTGAAGATCAACCACGTAGCGGTGCTCCTCCAATCTCGTTCAACATCAACGGTGACCAGCCTGTGTACCAAGCAGGCAACTATAGTGCCAGCAGCTTGAAGCCTGAAAAGAAAAAACGGGGTTTTTTCGGTAAAAAGAAGAAAAAGTAGAATGGTTGTTATTATTAATGATAATGAAAAAAGATTTGTAACTGTAATAAAAAAAAAATTGAAAGATTTCTTGTTGTTTCAAATACAATAAAGAGAAAACAAGCCTCTTTTTGTTTTCCTTAAAAGCTTTATTATAATGGTTTCATGATCTCCTGGTATAACATGCTCTTGAGCTCCTCGATACTCAACTCGTCCTTTCTTTTATCGAAATCGAAAAAATCTTCGGGGATTTTTTCGCTCTCGGGCTCATCGTTGGGGTCGTGGTACAATTGCAAATATGGGTGTTTCAACGCATCGTCGACGGTGATACGCTTGGCAGGATTGAAGATCAACAAGTTTTCCAACAAGTCGATGGCCAATGGGTTGATGGAACCGCATTCACGAAAGAGTTCTTGAAACGGTACTTTTTTGCAGAAGGGAAGCGAGCGAATGTACTCGCGCGCCCGCTTGCTCTTGATATTGTAGTAGTCTTCCATGTTGGGCGTGCCCAACACCTCCATGATCAACCATAACTGGTTGTGGTAGTCTCTTCCTGGGAATAGTGGACGTCCCAGCAACATCTCTGCAAGAATACATCCCACCGACCATACGTCGATGGCCGTGGTGTATTCCTGGAACGTAAGCATAATCTCGGGGGCCCGGTACCATCTTGTGGCCACGTACTCTGTCATATAACCAAAGTTGTCTTCGCTGGATGCGATACTGCGTGCCAACCCAAAGTCACAGATCTTGAGGTCGCAGTTGGAGTTGAGCAAGAGGTTGGATGGCTTGAGGTCGCGGTGCAACACGTTGGCCGAATGCATTGCTTTGAGTGCCCGCAAAGTCTGGTAGATGAAATACTGGATGTGGTCGTCGGTAAGTTTCTGGGTTCTGATGACGCGATGGAGATCGGTTTCCATGAGCTCCTGGATAAGATAGATCTCAGCAAACGACTCATACGAGGCAGGTCGTTGGATGGCAAGGATGCTAATGATGTTCTCGTGGTTGAAATGCTTGAGAAGCTTGAGCTCTCTTAAGGTCCGCAAACAAAGCATGGAGCGCTCGAATGGCTCGATCTTCTTGATGGCCACCTTCTGGTTGGTGGGCGTATGGATCGCCGAACACACCACTCCATACGCACCTTCACCAACAATCTCAAGCACCTGGTATTGGTCACTAACACGGAACGATATCTCTCTCATCTCTAGAGCCAAACACTATCCTCTCTCTTGTTCAGTCCCTTACAAAGCTTTTTCCTACTTTTTTAGCACCTATTCTCAATTGAGATATTTTGTGTTTCAGTTGTGGAATGCAACGCGAACCAACCATCACCCTAAAAAATGTGAAATAAGGTGGGTGTGGTGTTCGAAATGAGTATGTTTCACATGCACCATAACCTATGTACGCGTAAAACAGGGTTTGTGAACCCATCGTCAGATCCAACAACAACCATTGTTCTCCATTCCATAGTTGCTTTGAGGTCTTGTTTATTGATTGGCGTTTTTGGCCCAATACAAAAAAAAAATATATATATATAAATTACTGTTTCATCTTTAAAACCTTTGCTACTCGGTTAATCCCGGCCAAACTGTCTATCTTCTTTGGCTGCCTTCTTCTCCATCTCATCCCAGTCTTCTCCTTCACTTTCTTCGTCCTCTTCTTCGGACCCGCTACCGGAAGAATAATCATCTTCGCTCTGGCCACTGTCAACCTCTTCGTCGCTAGGATCATCATCACTAGCTTCAAAATCACTCTCTTCGTCATCTTCATCTTCTGCTTCCGATTCACCTTCACCAGTCAAGAAACTCCATCCTCCGTCAACAAAGAACTGGTATGGATCTGCTTGTACCGTCTTCATGATCGTCTGCCAGTTCAAGTTCATTTGACCTTCACTGAGAGGAATATCAACATCAGTCAACCACGACTTGACATCCTCAAGAAGCTCCATCGGTATGGTGTTGATATGCACCACCGGCTTGCTGAAATCTTTGA
This sequence comes from Teunomyces gatunensis, assembly GCA_003706565.3. Lineage (NCBI taxonomy): Eukaryota > Fungi > Ascomycota > Pichiomycetes > Serinales > Debaryomycetaceae > Teunomyces > Teunomyces gatunensis. Next base: position 32,127 of record PPLS03000023.1, on the reverse strand, counting down.
AAACAAATACCAAGTCAAAGTTCTTCAATCCAAACTGCACTCTTTCCAAATGCGCAATCTCAATCTCCTCTAACGTAACAACAAGATACGGAGGATCAATCAACTGAATCAAACAGTCCCGTGTAGGCAAACAAAGCACAGATGACCGGAATGGCACCCCTTGGAACCCTAATTCTCTAAATGGAATATCCAAGTCGACGGCTCCGTTCGACGACTCCGAAATCAACTCAGCAAAAGCCTTGAACTCCTTATCTAACATCGCCTTTCTCCGTCTTTCCTCTTGCTCCTGCTGCAATTCATCCTCATCTCCGTAACGATACTTTCTCTTACGTCCTCCAGTCTCGTCAAACGCCATATCGCTTGCTTCACGGTAAAACTGAACATCGTGAGTCTTCTTCTTCCCAATCATAATTGGGTTCTTCAAGTGACAGTGGATAATCACAATCAACTCGTCCTTACATGGCTGGAAGAAGAGATGCTTGATGTTGGAGAACAAAACATCCACTTTCTGGTCGGTCTTGAACGACAGCTGGTACCTCAACCCATTGTCGTGAATCTGCAACACCCCACCAACCTTCTTGGTGTCTGGCTGTGGTCTGATGAACACTTGGTCCAACTTCTTCACCCGCGATCCCTTGAGCTCAACAAGATTGGCCTGCGTAATCACATCTGCCATCTGTTTCTTCTCCTGTTCTCTCTTGACCGAATCCTTCTTCAAGTCCTGGATCGCTTTGTACACATCAATTATCCGTTGACGATCCCTTGATCTAAGTGTAACACTTCTGAGGAAAGTGCTTTCTGGAGAGTCTTCGTACGGCAATTCAGCCCGTCTCGAAACACCTGCACCAGCACCAGGCGAGTTGAAGTTTAACCGAAGATAAGTAAAGTCTCCTTCTTCGTTCTGCGACCCGTTTTTAAACGCATTGATATGGAATGGGACTGGCCGACCGGCGATGGGGAGAATGATCGTTTGGTTCTTGTAGTCGACATGGATCTTCAAGTCACGCACACTGGCAGGAATTTGTGATTCTCTTACATACGATTCGTACTTCTTGAAAACAGGCTTGAACTCAGATGAATCGTTGGCATCAGCCTTACTGAACCTGGTTAACCCTTCTTGAACTCTCTTCTCGTGTAACTTGCTCTGGATCTCCTGTCTGATCTTTTCCGCATTCGAATCCTCAGCATTGTTCGACTCGTGTCTCAACTTAGACTTGAGGATCTTTGAATTGGCTTCGTTCGCAGCCAACTTCTTTTCAATAGCATCCTTTTCAGCCTTGACCTTTTGCGTGTTTTTGGGTTCGTCTCTAAAATAGAACGAGTTTTCGGCTCTAATCTTAGAGTAAGTAGTCAACAAAATCGGTTCGCTTTCGGTGATCTTATAAGTATCAGTCAACAATAAGGAATATTGCTTCAACTTGGGGTTGGTGGCCTTCTCGTTGGTAAGATTGTTGAACCCAATAGTCAAAGAAATTATCTGGCCATTCTGTAACTTTCTTTCGTTCTTGGCATTCAACACAAACGTCGAGTCTCTGAACTCAATTCCCATTAACCAACCACAGTTCTTGGTGAATGATGCTACCAAGCCTGGCTTTTCCTTTTCGGTAAACGCAAGTGCTCCTTGGTAAACTTCATTGGCAACGATGCCATCCTTCAACAATGAAGACGTAATATGGTTCTGCAAAGTTATCAAAAAGTCGTAATTCGCCTCCATTTCAGGAGTAGGATCAATCAAAAAGGTTCTGGCAAGATTGGAACAGTATGATTTGTATCTCAATCCAATCGAAGCTAAGATAACCCCATCGCCCACCAAACGAGCGTCAGAACTGACAGCACTTGGTCTCAAGTCATACTGGCCACCACTTTGGACGATAGGTGAGTAGCACCATTCAACCAAATCAGGGTCAAAATCTTTAACTGGCACTAACAACTTTTTGCCAGTCTCGTTTTTGTTGAACCACCGGTTGTTCTCGATCTTGTCTTCAAGACGGTCACTGATCTCGGCATTGCTTAACTTCTTGTCTTCGTCGATAACCACAGACATTTCATCAACAAAGTTATCCATCATGACTGTAGATGACTTGGCAGCAAGTTTGGTGGCAGCAAACTCTTCGGAGTCCTTGACTTCCATCGACTTGGACAAAAGAACGGTGATGTCATCCTTCTTGAGTTCGAGATCCTTGCTTTCCTCTGTCCATTCTTCAACAAATTTACCCTTGTACTGATCCTTAACCACCGTACCATAGCTTTCACCACCGGCCTTAAGTTTGGCCACCAAATCGACAAACAATTGTTTGTTGTGGGCGGCGTCCTTGGTTCTGGTCCAGATCTCAACATTATCGTTGGTCAATTCCTTCAAGTACTTGGCCTTACCCTCAGAAGTAATAATAATACACTTGTTTTCCGTCACATACAAACCAGTATGGACAAACTCGTACCCTAACAACCACGTCTGTAACACGGTGGACTTCTTGTAGGTGTTCTCGTCATCACGGGCACCAACAACCACAAAAAGCTGCGAAACATCAACCAGGCTTAAATTTGCTTGCAATATCGCCAATCTCTTGGCAAAAACACCAGCCTCAATATGAACTTCGGTCATGATTGCTTCTTCAAGTGAAAGATCGGTCTCTACGCGTGGTTCTTTTTCAATAGCGGGCTTTTTTTTTCCACCACCCAGAACGACATTGTCGCAGAAGTTTTTGCGACACTCTACGCGTATGGGAACGCGTCGCGTAGAAAGATACCAAATCACACCTAAATACCAAAAACACTTCATGTTTCGTACTGCCAAACGTCGTACGGCTGGTCGTCGTAACTTTGATGAGCCTCGTTCTGTGTTTCAATCTCAGTCATCTTTGTTTAAAGGACGTTTACTGTTTTACGATACTCCACCGCTAGAGGAAATCACGCTTGAACAGTTTGAGACGTGGGCCATCGACCGGCTCAAGATATTGATTGAAATTGAATCGTGTGTTGCTAGAAGCAAGTCGATTCGAGAGATAGAGGCTACAATCAAGCCTTTGCTTATGAAATACTTGCCACTAAGCCCCACCGGTCCCAATACAGAAGAAGAACGCAAGAAAGATCACTACTCTCACTATATCTTACGTCTTGTATTCTGTCGTCTGGAAGAACTACGCAAGAAGTTTATCAAGAACGAAGTCATATTGTTTAAAGTGAGATACGGCTTGTTGCAGCCCAAGGAACAGATTGAGTTTGTTGAATCTCGCCAGGACAAGTTGCCTTGGGAATACTTGAAGAATGAGGAGAAACTAGACATGGTGGAACAACTCTCTGCTGCCACGGGAGTTGTCATCAGGAATAGTTTGTTAATGGAAGACCCAACCCTCCAAATCTCATATGAACAGATCAAGAAACGTATCATAGAAAAAGAATCCTTTATTAAGTTACCGTTTGAAAAAGTACCCAATCTCGTTAGCACCCGTTCCATATACTTGAAGGCAGGTACAGCATACATTCCTAGTACGTTGCAGTTGAACTTGTTATCGGTGGAGTTCCAGGACTCCTTGATCAGCCTGTTGCTCAAGACATTCCAGTCAATCCCACGATTGGAGGAGGATGATCGTCTCTTGCCAGTTTTGAACAACTTGTCACGGAACTTCTCCAATGTGGAGTACGAAAGCCAATACGGGGATGAGTCGTCTTCTGATATCAACGCCATCTCAATCACACAACAAAGCATCACCGAGCACTATCCTCTCTGTGCCACCAATTTACAAAAGAACTTGATTGCCAACTCCCATCTCAAGTACCAGGGACGTCAGCAACTTGGACTTTTCTTGAAAGGAATTGGTCTTAATGTCGATGAGGCACTTAGGTTCTGGTCCATGCAATTTTCCCGTAACATGTCCCAGGAAAAGTTTAACAAGGAATACAAGTATAATATTCGTCACATGTACGGGTTGGAAGGGTCAAGAAAGAGCTATCGGCCATGGGACTGTGCCACAATCTTGTCGAAACCCAATCCAGGGCGTGATGAACATCATGGGTGTCCTTACCGTGACTATACAGTAGAAAAGTTGGTGGATAACTTGAAGGAAATGGGTATTGAGAATCAGCTGGATATAAATGGGGTTCTTGATGATGTTGGCAGAAAAGAATATACCGTTGCCTGTACACGAGTGTTTGAGCTTACACACAAGCAACAGTTGGTTGGCTCCAAGCAGGAAGGAATGCACATCAACCATCCAAACTTGTATTTTGATCGTTCGAGACAGTTGAATAAATAGGTATTTATACTTCTATAAATTGTCATAACTAATTGAGAGAGATTGATTGCCATGTCTTCTTAAATCCCCACCAGGAAGCACCGCAACCACAGAGTCCGACCCAGAACGGAGACAAGCATCCATCGTACAATGACCAGTGGAGCACCAATGGCATTTGGATCGCTTGCAGAAACACCGCGATCTTCCAGTTCTTATCCCACTTGGCCATGGGAGTTCTTCTGAACAACTCGACAAGCTCAATAATAAGATAAACACCCCAGACCCGCGAGCACCAAATATACGTCTCGATACACCACCACATGTTATCGTTGGTTCCGATCCAGTTGTGCGAGGGATCGGTCAACCAACCGGCATTCTCTAATAATTCCAATACCAAGCAGTTAAGAGACTGAAGTAAGTTGATAAACCTGTCTAATTTAGGGCCCAGGCCCGATTTGAAGGCAGCGTATTCATCGACGATCCACGGAATGTACTTGATCGAATCGGTCAACCGGTTAAATATACGAATATCCGAAAGGTAACTCGAAACCTGTTTGAGATGAACAGCCAATGCAGAATTTTCTTGTTCTTGTGTTTGTTGTGGTGGTTTTACTTTAACTTTTAAGTCGTAGTCAAAGAGTGCTTTGAGGGACTTTTGTAGCATAACCAAGAGATTGTGCTTCTGTTTATCCAAAAACGCCCGAATCTTGTGCTTGTTGTTAAGAACCAGCGATGCCATCAAGGTAAAGTAACAAATGAAGTAGAGGTTGGCATCCAAAGTCGAGGTCTGTGCCAATATCTTATCGTTGATCTCCAGGTAGAGTTTCCGGCTGAAAACCGCCTTTCTGGTGAGTTCAATGACCCGGAGAAGTTTGGCAAGAGGAAGAGTATTTCTCTTCGAGGGTTTTACTGGTGCCAAGGCCAACATGGTTGCGGTATTCATCGAGTAATTAGGTGCAAACCACGGTTGTGTTATCGGACCGAGGAAAGATAAGAAATTTTTTTGGTGTCAAATAAAAAAAAACATGGGGAAAAAATATACATTTATGTAGTAAATTAATTTCCACGCGACCATATGCACGTGAAAAGTAGTTTTCAATTACTTTAATCTATAATATATGGCTGGGTTAATTTCTCTAATCTGATGAAGACGTCATTCCTTGTCTTACAGAGATATGGGAGCGGATGGCTTCGAGCTTGATGCCTTCCTTCTGTGCGTAGAGCTCCATTCCTCTCTGGTCAGCAGATCCAACTGTTTCCAACACAAGTTCATTGATTTCCTCAATCTCGTCTTGGATCTGGGGAAGAAGCAAGTTCAAAATAACCCCCACAAACCCCGTAACGGCATATCCAGTTTCCATGACCAAGACAATTGCATTGAAGAAACCTGTGAGTGACCTATTACCGCCCTTGTAGGTGAAAACGTTGTCGAACCAGTTGTTAACAAGCGTAGCTCCAAGACCTGGTAATAAAGAAGCCGTGAGAACAAACCGATCTCTTCTGGTGAATTCCGTAGTGGCAATAATCTTTAAACCAGAAACCGCAACCGCAGTGAAAAGGAAAGACGTCATTCCTCCCAAAACGGTGCTGGGAATGGAAACAATGGCTGCCGCAAACTTAGAAAACACTCCCATGACAATCATCAAAAAGGCACACCAGTAACCAACCCGGCGATTGGCACACTTGGTGACGGAAATAACCCCATTGTTCTGGGCAAATGTTGACATCGGAGTGACGGTCATAAGCCCAGAAAGAAGCCCGTTGAACCCATCGGCAAGAACACCACCTTGGATTCGGGATTCGTACAACTCACCTTCAACTTCCAAACGAGACACATCCGACGTGGCAGTAATGTCACCAATGGCTTCCATCATCAACACAATATATACTGCAAGGAACGGGAGCACTATAGGGCCATATACCCGTAACTTGAAGGTATGGACCCACATAAAAGTGGCGGTAGGCGCAGCTCTGATCAGGTCAGGACTAAAATAGCCACAGGCAGCGGCCACAATACATCCAACCAATAACCCAATGATCACCGCACAAGATTTCATGATGGGAGAGCCAAACCTCTCGGAAATCAAGATGGTGAGGTAGACCAAGAAACCCAAACCAACAAATTGGGCCGAGCCCCAAGGTAACGAGTGTCTGCCAACATCGCAGACCTTGCCAACACAGCCAGAACCTCCGATCCAGTCCTGGAACCCAGATCCAATCAAACTGGTACCAATAAGAAGCACAACCGGGCCCGTGACAATAGGAGGAAAGATCCTTTGCAACGTCTTGGCAGGCATGAAGGACAACAAGATTTCCAAAAGCGAACACACAAGGCCAGTGGCCAAGATACGACCGTAACCATCAGGACACGCTAAATGCTTTCCAGAAGCATCCACAGGACACTCGCCGGATTGGTACATCATGGGAAGGGCCTTGGTGACAATGGTAATAGTTGCGAAAGACGTACCCACCACCGACAAAAGCCCTGTTCCCAAGTGGTAAGGAGTGCCGATGATCTTGAAACGAGTGATCTGAATACATGACAATATTCCTGACACGATCAACGACGACAGGACCAAGTATTCCTGGATCTCGGTGCCCAAGTTAGCGGAGGCAGCAATGATGATGGGCGGCGTCACCACGCCCGCAAGCATGGACAACGCGTGCTGTAATCCAAGCACAAACCCCAAGAACAAGGGCATATCTGAATTCAAGCCAAAGAACGGCTGTGTTTTTGGTTCTTTGGTAACAAAGGGGATTTCAGGCACGAAAAGGTATGCGTAGTCATAGTCGCCAAAGATTCCTTCCTTGGTAGACCATTTGCGGGCAAGTCGCTTGACAGTGGAAGAGACTTTATTCATCTGCATTCTACACACTGAAGACACTTTTCTATATTTTCCATACCGTGCGGTGTTTAAGTAAGTTGGTTGCTGATAAGGTTTAATAAAATTGATAAGAAACTATCGCCAATCACGGAGATTCCCATTTTCGGCCCGGTGCGCGTTTCATGCACAAATTCAGTACCTCCATTAGAACACCTCAAGAAAGATCAGACATCAATGTCATTCTACAGAAGAAAAAAATAAGGTTTGGGTGCTTGGTTAACTGAGGTGAATGTATCGTATTTATATACTTTGTTTCATTTTATTCCGGGTTGTCTAAGATTGTTACGCGTAGCTTTTTAGCCAGATGATTCCTGGGACAGGTTCCATCCAGAAAAAAAAAAAATGGAATTATTAAAAAGAAAAAAAAAAAGAAAAAATAGGAATTGCCCGTTTGGGAACTGGAGCCAAATATCGCCTTTGATTGTTATCGAATAATTAATTACTCATTATGATTAAGAAATTAGATTGGGGGTCGAGATGAAATTTTTGAGACCCCGAGATCAGATTCTTCTACACGGTATTTACATTTAGCTGACGTCAGTTACAGAGGAGAATCCCATTTTAAGAACAAAAAACCCTGGACGTTTGTTCAAATGCTTATTACACCGGTGTCTCGTTAAACTTAGCCACTGCAACATGAAAAGTTTTCCTATAATTTTTTTTCTATCCCCGTTCCATTTTCTACCTAATGTCGTCTAGTATGGTCCGGTGTTATACTGAAGATGCTTGGTATCGTCAACATTCGTCTTGAACCAACTCGTACATCATAAATTCAACTGGAATTCTTGTTTCGACTGGGTTAATTTTTTTTTTTTTAATATTTGTTAATTTTCATCAGACTTCAACCAACAATTCCCTGTCTTCGATGATATGTTGCAATGGGCTAACTTCCATTTCAGAACACAGTGTTGTAATTTTGGACTGTTTATCTACTCCTCGCGTATACTCCTGTTTTAAGTCCAGAATTTCTTGTTGCACGCCTTTTCTTTCCTCTAACATTGAGCCACTCTAAAAATGTTACAAAATGTAAAAATAGCTGTTCCACGCATAAGGGTCTTGATTGGTCTGCTGATCTAAAGTATATCTTGGAAAGACTTGACACGTATTAAAATAACTACAAATACCCTACAGACCATCCCATTTCCATTGTTTAACTACATTTAACTAGGGTCTTAAACCAGAAATAGACTCATGTTTTTTGTGATACGGAGGAAGTATATCCAACTCGTGGTTATATTTTCACTATTGCTTCTTATTTCTGTATCATTTCTATCATTTACTTATTCGGTTGAAAATGTTGCCTTGAAGTCCCCGTTGAACTATTTTGATTCATTGGCAAAGTCGATTTATCTTAAACATGAGAAATCCAGATTCAACGTTCAGGATGCCAGCTTTGACAAAAAAGTCCGAAAGCTTCTAAAGAAAAAGTTGTCCAGTGATTCTCAAAATAAATTATGGGTCTTGAAGCCAATTCCGAAGACAGAATATGAGATTTCTATTCCAAAATATTATTACCAGTCCACTATTAACAGACCTCCGATTCAACCATTCGATCCAAGATTCACCCACGCGATGTACTATCACCACTTAAAAAAGGTATTATCTCAAAAAACAGAAAATGTTGCACCAGTTCCTTTTCACTGGGATGATTGGATGGATTTCTCTGTTTTGAACGAATATATATTTAGTTCTTCGGTGGATAGAGTGGATTGTGAATTCATACATCCACTTAGTTTGGAAGAAAGGAAGAAAATAAAGGAAGAGAAGGAAAGAAAAATTAAGGAAGAAAAGGAAAAATTGGAAAAGGAGCAAAGGGAAAAAGAAGAAAAGGAGAGAAAAGAGAAGGAAGAAAAGGAAAAGAAGGAACAAGAAGAGCGTGAAAGGATTTTGAAGGAAGAGAAAGAAAAAGAAGAAAAAGAATTAAAAGAAATAAAAGAGAAGGAAGAAAAGGAACAGAAAGAGAAAGCAGAAAAAGAACAGAAAGAGAAGGAAGAACAGAAAAAGCAACAAGGTGAAATTCCTAATCCAAATGGTGCACCTGAAAATAATGGGGCAAATGTCAATAAACGTGAACTCGTTGCGGCTGCAAAAATAAAGAGAGATGAATACCCACCAACAGATGATTTTTGTACCAACAATAAAGATCTTCCACCCTATTTACAAACTAATGCTATGTACCCAGGGTTCAACATAAAAAAAAATCCAGGAAAAACTACCCCCGCAAAGGCTAGATTGATTGGAAAGTCCTACCTATATACATACGCACCATCACCAAGGGCAATTGTTTTCTTGACCCATGACGGTTCTTATAATATTTCTGTCGATCCCGCTAGAAGGGAAAAGCTTTTGGTTAACGGACTTGTGGATTCATACATCGAAGAAAAACGGTCAAAAAAGATCAATGTTTTGAAGACATTCCGAGAACTACAGAAAAAGGTGCCAACTAATAAAAATCAAGTTATTGGTGATTATCAACTTCATCTCAGCAACGAGTCTTTTATTTTTAACTATCTGAAAATCATTCAATCCTATAGCATGAGGTCAAATCTTTCTTCAGGAGAGCAGAGTTACTTTGAGACTTTGAAGTATTCTGAAATGTGCAAGAAATCGAAAACAACTAAATATTTCGAGGAGGCTAGACTCAAAGATAATGCAAAAGGAGATCATTATGATTGGCGTTTCTTTAATGGACTTACTCATGACCACCACCAACTGTCTTTAATTTTCCATCGGTTGATTAGATCTTGGCTTTCCTTCTCACGTAAGAATGGTATACGTACCTGGGTTGCCCATGGATCCTTACTTTCTTGGTACTGGAATGGGATGTCATTTCCTTGGGATTGGGATATGGATGTTCAGGTACCAATCATGGATTTGCAAAAACTTGCCATTGATTTCAATCAAACATTGGTGGTGGAAGATGCGGCAGACGGGTTTGGTAGATACTTCTTGGACTGTGGATCCTTCATAACCCATAGAGAAAGAGGTGATGGCCAAAATAATATCGATGCTCGATTTATTGATGTTGATTCTGGTTTGTATATTGACATTACTGCATTGGCACTTACCAATGCAGACACTCCTTCCAGGTTTAACTCTGAACTAAATGGCTGGCATCCCAAAAATAAAATGGATCACTATTCAAAGAACCAGAAGTTGCAAATCTTTAATTGCAAAAATAATCACTTTGCCTCGCTTTATGAATTATCACCAATGATTAAAACATCAATAGAAGGAGAAATTGGATATGTTCCACAAAAGTTCACCAATCTATTAACAAATGAGTATAGCCATGGACTCTTGAATCAAATTTTTGAAGGATACGTATTTGTACCGCAATTAAGACTCTGGATTGGTTCAACTGATTTGTATAACTTCAAGAAAAGCAGAGCTAGTTGGAATCAGCTTTACAATGATACTGTTGAGCAGCTGGACAGCATGATGCGTGGCAACTTGGACTTTGGTATTGGACATCTCGAACAGGATAAGAACAAGCAGAATAAAAAGCTTGGTGTAAAAGACATTAGCGAAATTACTAAGATGCCACATGATGAATTCCTTGATCTATTAAAGAAAGATGAAATCCTTGTTGAATATTGCCGTACCAAGGAGTTCACCAGTTTCCATGAATCGGAGCTCATGAGGCTCTTGTTTGGTAAAACAACTGAAAATATGATCAAAAATGCTCCAGACTTTAAGCCTATCAACTTTGATCCATTCTTGTTTAAATTCCACAATGAGTTTATGGACTATGATGAAGAGATTGAACAGTATATAAAATTGGCTGCAAAATATGCACCTTAAACTCTCCACAATTTATCACCAATTAATAAAGCACAGATAATTATGAGAAAATTTTCTACTACACCGTAATACTTCATCAAAGTATCACTAACATATACTAGACCTATTTTAAATATAAATATAAAAATATACATCCTTTCATTATATTAATTTAACAATTTGCTACAAAAAAAAGTAGAATTAACTAAAGTATGGCTGCAATTCCATACTATATTTTTTATTTTCATACAATTCTATAAATATCACATTAATTTTCAGCGTTGGTCTTTTCCGACAATTGAGCTTGGGCAACCAAGTTAGCTGGAGCATCCATCTTTGGCAACATAACTTCAACCATTCTGATCTTGTCTGGCTTGGCAAAGGCGGCATCGTCGAACAAGGTGTTCAATTCACCAACAGTCGAAACTCTCTTAGTTTCATAGTCCTTAGCATTGAACAATGGCAATAATTGCAAGTTGTTCCATGGTTGAATGTCGTTGTATGAAGCCTTTTCACCGTGAATCAATCTTTCAATGGTGTAACCGTCATTGTTCAACACGTACAAGTAAGTGTTGTTACATTCCCACTTACACAAAGTGGAGATTTCTTGAACAGTCAATTGCAAAGAACCATCACCAACAAACAAAATAACTCTTCTGGATGGATCGAGTTCTTGGGCAGCCATAGCAGCACCAACAGTGGCACCAACAGTGAAACCAATGGAACCCCACAAGACTTGGGAGATACCGATAGTGTTGTTTGGGAATCTACTTTGGACAATACCAAAGGCAGAAGTACCGGTTTCAGTCACAATGATATCACCTTCTCTGAACCAAGAAGAAACCTTGGTCCACAAGTATTCTTGAGTCAATGGAGTTTCAGCTGGGGCTGGGGAGTTGATCAACTTGACGGATGGAACTGGGGCTGGGACATAAGATGAGTTGAGGGAGGTGGCAATCTTGGAAAGCAAGGTGTTCAAGGCTTCCTTCATTTGGACACCTGGGAAGGTTGCTTGTCTGATCTTGGTGTAGTCGGAGTGGAATTCAACAATGTTCTTGGTCTTATAAGAGTAGGAGAAGGAACCGGTGTTGAAATCGGATAACAAGGCACCAATGGAGAGGACCAAGTCAGAGGATTCAACAGCCTCCTTAACTTCTGGTTGAGACAAAGTACCGACGTAGACACCACCAAATCTTGGGTGAGATTCGTTGATACCAGACTTACCCATCGGGGTTGAGAATACTGGGAATTGGGTAGCATTGACCAATTGTTCAACTTCACCCTTACAGGAGTGTCTGGAAGCACAAGCGTCAACCAAGATAATTGGGTTTTCGGCCTTCTTGATCAAGTCTAAAGCAGTGTCGACAACTTCTTGTTGTGCTTCTGGTTCGTTTGGTTTGAGGGAAAGATCGATTGGGGTTTGCAACAAGGAGGCTGGGACCTTGAGGTCAACCAAATTGGCTGGCAAACCGACGTAAACTGGTCTTTGGTAGACGTAAGCTTCTCTGATGCATCTGTCAATTTCAGCAGGGGCAGAATTGATATCGGAGATAAAAGCGGTGGTTTGGGAAATGTTGTTGGACATTCTGTGGAAAACGGTAAAGTCACCGTTACCCAAAGTGTGGTGAAGCAACAATTGCTTAGCTTGGGAAGCGATGGATGGGACACCGACAACGTGCAACATACCAACGTGTTCTGCGTAGGCACCACCAACACCGTTCAAGGCGGATAATTCACCGACACCAAAAGTGGTAACCAAACAAGCCAAACGCTTAATTCTGGAGTAACCGTCAGCGGCGTAAGCAGCATTCAATTCGTTGGCATTTCCAGCCCATTTCATGTCTGGGACTTCGTAGACCTTGTCCAACAAGGACAAGTTAAAGTCACCAGGAAGACCGAAAATGGTGTTGACTTCGAGTTGGTGCAATCTCTCGAAAAGATATCTACCTAAAGTAACTTCAGACATAGTTTTTGATTGAGGTTTATTCTGTGTCTTAAACAAATAATGTTTGAACAGGGGAGTGAAGAAAGATATCTAAGTGGTAATTTTGCAGCTTATTTATACCAGATGGTGCCAGGCACTGTAAGCGCCTAAGGTGAGGTAATGTATGCGTTTACACAAAAAGAGTGCGAACTCGCATAAGCGCATATTTGGCAACAAATAAGTTCATTTTTTCGCAATCGGGGTTGCGGCGCCCGTGTAAGGTCATACCAGATATCTCTGGGAACCTCCTTAATTACTGTACGACGGAATACACCCCGATCTAGATCGGAGTGTCAAACATAAGCTGATCCCTCATACATAATCGAATGGTACAACGCGGATCCTCATGAGCCGCATGCTTCTAACTTGAATTTTCTTTTTTTTTTGTTCTGGTAACTTGTGATTGTTCTTCTAGATTCCCTCGTTTAGTATCACCAAATGACATCAACTGACCACACGGCTATGATACAGTATGTTGCTTCAAAGTTAAACCCTCTTTTTTTGGTGTGAATTGAACACACACACCCCATTTTTTATTTTTGGAAATGCATCAATTCGCGTGTCCTGCACCATCCCAATCGGGACACTTTTTCCTGTTTAAAACGCTAGGTTACCCGGTCATAGACATCACCACCCAAAACATGTGAGAAAAATCCTCGTGATGTATCGCCCACTTTTCTTCACCACCATCACTAGCAAAACAAACCCGGTGATAAACGTGATTCGCTGCACACAGTCAGAACAAACTCACAAAAACTCAGTACCCTTTTTGCACCCATTTTAGATATACCTCAAAAAGCTCCTGTTAACGTATGTATTGATCCAATTCAATAAAATCCCCACCCCCCCTTTCTTGTTTTGTTGTTGATGTTTTTGTTTTGTTGTTTTTTCTAAATGTTAATTTGCAACCAATACTAACCATCCAGCATGCCTAAAAGAGAAGCAGAAATCCAAGATACGAAAAAGATCAAGAGAGACAAGAAGGATGAAATAGCCATTGACTCCGAGTTGTTGGGCCAACAGTCGTCGTACAGTGGAAATGGTACTGCGTCTAACCATAAAGATACGAACGAGCACGATGCTGTGGCTGCAGCAGAGGCTGCTGCTGCCGCTGCCGTGGCTGCAGTGACATCGAACGACAACGGAAACGATTCCCAGCAGTTACAGCAGCAATTGGCGTACCAGAATGCGTACAGACAGCAGCAGCAGCAGCAGCAGCAGCAACAACAACAACAACAACAACAACAACAACAGCAGCAGCAGCAACAAGTACAACAACAAGTGCAGCAACAGGTACAACAACAGTCCCATCAGCACCAACACCACCATCAAATCCCCACCCAATCGCCTCCACCACAGAGCAGCACATCTTTCCAACCTACTGTGTTGCCCCCATCGAACTCAGACAAGCCACAACATGGCAGTGATGAGTGGCACAGGCAGAGACGTGAAAACCACAAGGAGGTTGAAAGAAGAAGACGTGAGTCAATCAACTTGGGTATTAAGGAGTTGGCTGCCTTGATTCCTACGCCCGATACCAACAAGGCCCAGATCTTGCAGCGTGCAGTTGAGTATATTAAAAGGCTTAAAGAGAACGAGAACAACAATATTGAAAAATGGACATTGGAGAAATTATTGACAGAACAAGCAGTTAGCGAATTGAGTGCTTCGAATGAAAAGTTGAAGCAAGAGTTGGAGCGTGCTTACCGTGAGATTGAGGAATGGAAGGAAGCCGCCAAGAAACGTGATGATTAAAACTGGAATGTTTTTGTATGATTACTTGTATTGTAAATGTATTTTATTGTGTTTTTAATCTTGTCTTTTTATTATTTTGCAATCAATTTTTTATTATGTTTTCGAATTAAATCTCTCTTTTTTTTCTCCCCCTCAATATCATCATATTTTTTTTCCATTGTGGGTTTTTGTTTGAAAAACTATCACGAGTTTTCTACCTTCATCTTGGGGTTCAAGATGCTTGAATTTGGAGAGATCGATCCGTATGCTGTGCTTGGGGTGAGCAGTGAAGCCACGCCGATTGAAATCAAGAAATCGTACAAGAAACTATGTTTGAAGCATCATCCAGATAAACAGCAGCAGAAAGGTGCCATCGCGAATGGAGACGAGACATTTCCCAAGATCCAATACGCGTATGCGTTATTAAGTGACCCAATACGTAGGCAGCGTTATGATAATACTGGCAGCTTGGAGGAATTCGGAGAAGATTTTGACTGGAAAGAGTACTTCGAGGCCACCACCACGAAGATCAGTGTGGATATGATTGAGGAGGATCGGAACCAGTACCAAGGATCGGATGAGGAGCGGCAGGATATTGTTTCCAACTTTGTGTATTATGAAGGTGATTTCCTTAAACTTTTTGAGTTGATCCCACACTTGGAGTTTACTGAAGAAGAAGAGGCTCGTGTATACAATATCATTGAGGAAGAAACAGAGAAGTTAGAGTTGGATAAGAATAGTGCAAGGACATGGGAGAAGTATAAGAAGTCGAGAAAAACCAAGGTTAAGCAGATGTTGAAACGGTTGGCGAAAGAGGCTAAAGAAGCAGAGGTATTAGCGAGACAGATTAAGGATCGCGGAAAGAAACGACTTGGATCAGAGAGCGATCTTGCAGCATTGATCAAGAGCAGACAAAGTTCACGACTCGATACATTAATCAGTGGACTCGAGCAGAAGTACGGAAAGAAAAGAGGGAAAGATATAAGCGATGACGAATTCGAACGCATTCAAAAGAAGTTAAAGAAGTGATAATGGTTATATAGGGCAACAAATAAAAAAGAAAAGAAAAAGAAAGAAGCGAAACAGAAAAAATTCAAAAATAACATAGACCATACATGTGTAGACTAAGACTGCTTGGAAAGTGTTTTGCCTGATGGTTGGATCTTTTGGGTGTTGCAAAAATATCCTGCTATTGTTTTTTTGGTGGTTGCCGTTTCATGTAAGCTTGATGTTTGTTTTACTTTTTCTGACTATTAAACGCGTCGCGGCCGCACTAATTATTTACAACTCATCACAACACACATGTCAGACGAATCAGACTACTCAGACGGCGGTTCTGACTATGGTTCTGATCATGAAACCATGCCCAGCCTGAAGCTGAGCGTTAAACTGTCCTCAAATACCAATGGAGTCAAATCAAACGCTTCGGAACAATACCAGAAACTTTCCCAGCTTGAACATATCTTAAAGCGGCCCGATACTTATATCGGTTCGGTTGAGAAAACAGCCATGGAATTGTGGTGCTACGATGCTGGCTCCGAATCAATGGTGTATAAGGAAGTCACCATTGTTCCTGGTCTCTATAAGATCTTTGATGAAATCTTGGTCAATGCTGCTGATAACAAAATCAGAGACCCAACAATGAAGAACATCAAGGTCAAAATTAACCCAGAAACCAACACCATTGAAGTCATGAATGACGGGAAGGGGATCCCGGTGGAAATTCACACAAAGGAAAAGATGTATATCCCAGAATTGATCTTTGGGAACCTTTTAACCTCATCGAACTACGATGACGACGAAAAGAAAGTGACTGGTGGTCGTAACGGGTATGGGGCAAAGCTATGCAATATCTTCTCTACTGAATTTATGTTAGAAACTGCTGATCTCAACACAGAACAGGTCTATAAACAGACTTGGTCTCAGAATATGGCTGTGGTCTCGAAACCCAAAATCACTAAATCAAAAACCAAGAAAGAATACACCAAGGTCACTTTCAAACCCGATTTGAAAAAGTTTGGTATGGAATTGTTAGATGAGGAGATTCTTTCGGTGTTACGTCGGAGAGTCTACGATCTTTGCGGAACTGTCAAGGATTGTAACATCTACTTAAACGACAAGAAGTTGAATATCCGGAATTTCAAGGCATATGTTGAAATGTACGTTTCGCTGATCAAGGAAAGAAGTCCGGAACCAATTACTGATTTAAACGGTGAAGTAAAAAACTACACAACTGTTGTCCACGAAGTAGTTAACCCAAGATGGGAAATAGCCTTTGCCGTCAGTGATGGCACGTTCAACCAAGTCACTTTTGTTAATTCGATTGCTACCACCTCGGGTGGTACCCATACCAAGTATGTTTCTGACCAAATCATCACAAAGTTGGTAGAAACTTTGTCAAAGAAGGAAAAGGGTAAAAAGAAGTTGATGATCAAGCCTCAAGAAGTCAGAAATAATATGTTTTTGTTTGTCAATTGTCTTATTGAAAATCCAGCTTTCACATCCCAAACAAAGGAGCAATTGACTACTAGAGTCTCTCAGTTTGGTGGCAAATCCAACGAAAAGCTTGTTATCAGTGATGACTTTATCAAAAAAATCTTAAAAACAAGCATTGTCGACAAGATCAGAGAGATTTCCAACTCCAACGAAGATAAAGCATTGCAAAAGGCAGATGGTTCGAAAAAACTGAGAATTAAGGGTCAGGTTAAATTGGTTGATGCAAACAAGGCTGGAACTAGAGAGGGTCACAAATGTACTCTTATTCTTACTGAAGGTGACTCTGCCTTGTCTCTTGCTGTGTCGGGGTTAGAAGTGGTTGGTAGAAACTATTACGGTTGTTTCCCATTGAAAGGTAAGATGTTGAATGTTAGAGAAGCTAGCAATGAACAAATTTCTAAAAATGCTGAAATCAATGCCTTGAAACAAATTATCGGTCTCCAACACAAGAAGCTTTATACTCCAGAAAATACAAAGACCTTGAGGTACGGCCATATCATGATTATGACCGATCAGGATCAAGATGGTTCACATATTAAGGGTTTAATTATCAATTTCTTGGAAACAAGTTTCCCTGGTTTGTTGGATATTCCTGGATTCTTGCTTGAATTCGTTACTCCGATTGTCAAAGTTAATGTTAAACGAAGAGGTGGTACGCCGGAAATCATGTCCTTTTATTCCATGCCTGAATTCGAGCACTGGCGTTCTACACAGGGTAGGGAATGTCGCTGGACACACAAATACTACAAGGGTTTGGGTACTTCTACCGCTAAGGAAGCTCGTCAATATTTTGCTGCTTTGGATAAGCATAGAAAGATTTTTCATGCCTTGCAGGGGGATGACAAGGAATGGATCGATTTAGCATTTTCCAAGAAGAAGGCGGATGACAGAAAGGAATGGTTACAAGGGTTCCAGCCAGGAACTCATCTTGATCCTGACTTGTCGGAAATTCCTATTTCTGAGTTTATCAACAAGGAATTAATTTTATTTTCAATGGCAGATAATGTTAGATCGATCCCTTCTGTATTGGATGGGTTCAAGCCAGGTCAGCGTAAGGTGATGTTTGCTTGTTTTAAGAGAAACTTGAAGAGTGAAATTAAAGTTTCTCAGTTGGCTGGTTACGTTTCCGAACATACCCAATATCATCATGGGGAAGCTGCATTGTTCCAGACTATTATTGGGCTTGCGCAGAACTTTGTAGGCTCAAACAATATCAACGTCTTGAAACCAAATGGTGCATTTGGTACAAGAGCTGCTGGTGGTAAAGATTTTTCGGCTGCAAGATATATCTTTACGGAAATTACTGAAATTACTAGAAAGATTTTTAACCCGTTGGATAATGACTTGTTAGAGTATGTTCAGGAAGACGAGCAAACAGTTGAGCCAGTGTGGTATTTACCCATTATCCCTATGGTCTTGGTGAATGGAGCTGAAGGTATTGGTACTGGTTGGTCTACAAGTATTCCATGTTTTAATCCCGTGGATATCATTGCCAACATCAGAAGAATGATGAATGGCGAACCTGCTGAAAAGATGTTACCTTGGTATAAGGGTTGGGAAGGAGATATGGAGGCCAACGGACCTGATAAGTTTAAGGTTAGTGGTAGAATTGAGCAAATTGACGAGACAACGTTGGAGATCACAGAAATCCCTGTTAAGACCTGGACTAATGGTGTCAAAGAGTTCTTGTTAGCTGGTTTGGGTAACGAAAAGACAAGTCCCTGGATCAAAGATATGGAAGAGCAGCATGGTTTGAATATTCGGTTTGTGATCAAATTGACTGATGTTGAGATGGCCAAGTCCTTAAAGATTGGGTTGTTGGAGAGATTCAAGTTGATTTCATCCATCAGTATGAGTAACATGGTTGCATTTGATCCCTTGGGCAGAATCAAAAAGTATGAATCACCAACCGAAATCTTGAAGGATTTCTACTATGTCAGATTAGAGTACTATCAGAAACGGAAGGACCATATTAGTACTCAACTCCAAAACCAATTAAGTAAGTTGAGTGAACAGGCTAGATTCATCAAGTTGATAATTGAAAAGAAGTTGTCTATTTCCAATAAGAAGCGGTCCGAGTTGGTTGATACATTACGGGGTTTCAATTTCATTCAGTTCAATAAAGATGGTCAGCCTGTCAAAGAGCCGGTAGATTTGCAGCTTTTTGTTGAAGCTGAAAAAGAGCTTGAGGAAGAAGAAGAGGAGGTTGGTGATATTTCCTTGGTCAATACTGCTCCAGTTGGACTGAGTGAAGCAGGTGAACATAAGCCAGAACATATTTATGCCTACTACGATTACTTGTTGGGGATGTCGATCTGGTCTTTGACGCGGGAAAGATACGAGAAATTGTTGAAGCAGAGGGATGAGAAGGAAGAAGAATTGCTTATCTTGACAGGTAAATCAGCCAAGGACTTATGGGACGAAGATTTGGATGAACTTTTGGTTGCATGGGACAAGTTTTTGGAGATGGATTTGAAGGAGAAACAAAGTGGTGTTCCTGCGGTTGCAGTCAAAACTAAGCAAAAAAGAAGAAGGTTAAAGAAGGAAGACACGGTCAAGATCGAGCCTACTGCAAAGAAACAGAAAAAGTCGGTTACAAAGCTGCCCACACCACCCATCAAGACGGAGCCAAAGGAACAAGAAGTGGTTGTCAAGAAAGAAACGCAACCAGATGCATTGCTGTTCTTTTCTGTTGCTGCTCCTAAAACGTCCAAAACGAAAGCCAAGGCCAAAACAACGGTTGCAAAACCCAAACGTGTTTCGTCCTCGATGTTTGATGCTGATTCTGACGACGATATCTTACTTGGAATTAGTCAGGACCGCCCCAAGTCAGCCATTCAGACTGAGCTTGATGATTTGGTGCTTCCTGACAAGCTCCTGCCACATGTCACTGGAAAGAGAAGGCTGGCTGCACGAAAGGTATACTCTATAGCCAACAGTGATGATGATGATGATGTTGTTGTTGTTGAGATGGCAAGTCCACTGAAAGATGACGACAGCGATGAGTATGAGGATGAATAGAATGTAGAGGTGTTTTAGTTGCAAAAAAATATATCCCAGTGCAAACTTGCAGAAATTATTTTCCACACGCACATATTTTTTTTTTCGTTCATTTCTTGTTTGAGTCATGTACGTATCGGGGCTTATGTAATTGGGAGTGGATGGACAATCGATGTTCACGAAATCTTGTGTTTTGCACTAAAAAAGAAAAAAAAACAGACAGTTTTTGGTGGGAAGTAACCAATACATATACTGTTTACGAAGCCCACAACGCAACTTTTTTTTTGGGGTGCATGATCTATTTTGAAGCCAACGTCACCACCACCATTCCCACGAATCAAAGCATGTACAACAGCAGCTCTGTAAATAGCGCTACCAACGGCGTTGCTTCCCAACAATTTTTGAACGAATATTCGTACCATCAACAGTTACAGGGCCAGCAGGGCCAGCCACAGCAGCAGATACTGCAGAATCAACAGCTGCAACAGCAACCGCTGCAACAGACCCAGCAACAGACCCAGCAGCAGCAGCAGCAACAACAAGCGCAGCAGCAACATCAACAACAACAACAAGCGCAACAACAGGCTCAACAACAACAACGACTGCAACAACAGGCCCAGCAGCAAACGCAACAAGCTCAGCAGACACAGCAGCCATACGCAGCCTATAACTCCAATACGTCCAGCTCTGCTACACCAAACAACGCTTCGTCTGCCAGAGGTAAGTTTACGTCACAGGACATCCAGGTCTTGAAGCAGTTGTTGGTCGCAGGCGAAAAACACAAGTGGAAGCAGATCACCAAAGAGATCAACCAGAACTCCACCCCCTCCGTTCCAGCACAGAACCAGCAGCAGCCACCATTCCAGAAAGCACAGAGCAAGAACGTCTCGCCTACCTTTGTCATCAAGCAGTACCAGAGCTTGTTGGGATTACCCAACAACACCGCTCATTTCGGGACCTTGGGTAGCTCATTACCATACGTTGTTGCTGCCAACGGCTGGGATGACTTGAGTGACCAGGCATACCAGCATCAGTTCAGCGACGACTTGGAATAGGAATCTATTTGCCTACGATTTTTACTTCTTTTTATTGTTCTTCCTCTGTATAATTTTAATAATAATATAAACCCTCACCTCAATCTGTGTCACAGGCAACACATCGTTCTGTTGCCAACATGGCATCGCCCTGGCGCTCGACATGTTCCCCTAACGTGACATTTCCGTCCAACTTGTCGCGGATCAAGAGCTTCAACAACTTCGAGTCAGGGAACCCATCGTAGTAATAGTCCTGTGCCTGTAAACCATCGGCATCGCCGTACTTGATCGCCAATTCAGGCTTTTTGAATCGTCTCTTGTACACAATCACGGCTTCGTCGTTCTCCGATGTCTGAACAAAGACCTGGAACACACCAGGCTGGTCCTGGATCGGTTGCAACAGCACGTCGTTGACAACACCATCAAATGTCTGTAAGATCTCCTGGAGGTACCAGAACGCACGGTTCTGCCACTTACACTTGTTGCAGTACTGGATCGAGACCTTTGGGTACCGTGACATTGCCGGAGAATCGAGAAAACGATGTCGCACCTTTTTTGGAGAATCGTTCTTTGTTCTTATTACATCTATACGGAGCTTTTTACAAAGGGATGCTAAGCCAGTCCCAATTGCCCTTAGCATCAACATTGGAACTTGTCAGCGTCGGTGTCTGAATTTCTTGTTTCACCGAATACGAATTAAACATTTTGTAGCTGTCGTTCTGCTGCAATTTGGGGTCTATAGGTGTAGAAGACGGTAAGGTGATCTTCAAACTGGTCCGTCTGCTCGAGTTGTTGCGAGTGAGACTCTGTCGCTTAGCGGTGGACAAACCTGTGTTTGATGCAAGATTATTAATGATTTTGGTGTCGCCCTTTGAAATGGCTGTGGGATTCAAGTCATCACCATCGACCGCAGTAGCCTTTTTGGCATTGGTTGAGTTGCCCGATCCTCGCTGTCTCTTCTTGATAACATCTGTCTTGAGACTGAGCGGACGCACAACCCCGTGGAGCTTGAGAAAAAGCCCACATGCATTACACAACGGCTGGCCTTCGGGGTTTCTTCTCCACAACGGCGTGGTTTTTGTATGACAGTTGGTACACGACACAGGCGTCGACGAGTTCTTGAGGTCTTCTTTCTTGCCAAAGCCACCGGGGCTGGCAAAACTCTTTCTGGTTGTCTTGGTCGGTTTTGCTTTCTTGACCGGTTTTTCTCTCCAGGAACTGGTGGTGGTAGGCAACGAGCTCGACAAGCTGTTCCCCAACATGGTCATGTCGGTATACGATACCGACGACGGAAAAAACTGCTTCTGACTGAAATTATCAAAGTACACCGATGAATCGGCAGGGTTGGTGGTGTCCATCTGGCTGGCAAGCTGTGGAGTACGCCGTTGTTCAGAATGGTGAGGCGATTGTGCGGCGTGGAACGGATCCCGGAACCCATTGTCTGATGGCAACGAAAACCGGTTGAAAGGAATCATTCTATTGCTGTTGGGTCTGTCTTGGTTGCTGTAGAGGTCAGGTAAACTCACCAACGAGTTCTGGTGCTTGAGAAACAGGGTGGGGGTCGAAACATGGCTTCCATTCAAGTTATTGGTATCACCACCGCTGCCACTGCCACCGCCTCCGTAGAGCGTCGTTGTGCTTCCTGATATGCTGTTTCTCTGTGTATTGTAGACAGAATCGACCTCATCAAACAACCCAAACTGGTTGGGAGGCAATGAGGTCGAATGCATGTCAAAGTTCGTGTTGGGGCCCTCAAACGCAAGCGGATCAAGCGAGAACTCAAACGCAGAAGAATGGCCGGCATCCTTGTGGAAGTGTTCGTGCAGCATTGGTATCGACAGCACGGGCATCGACGATGACAACAGTGGAGCTGCTGCCGTGATGATGGGCGAGAACTCTGCGGGCCGTTTCTTATCATTTGCTGGTGTTTCGCTGCTGCCCATCTTACGGATATGGGCAACGTAATCAAAGTCGTCTGCTTCTGGATCGGCAATGGGTGAGTTATGGGGGAAGATAATTGGCAGTGGCAGCTGCTGTTGTTGTTCTTGTCTCTTTTTTGGTGCTTTGGAATTTGCAGCCTTTTTGACGTTGATAAACATCATTCGCCAGGTGATGTTTTCCATCCGCCGTCTGTATGGTAGAGAGTCCTTGGCGTTGTTGTACATCTTCCAGAGACTGTCCAAATACACAGACTCATCGTGTAAAAGGGTCGATAATCGACCAGGAACATTGGTTCGTGACGCGTTCAAGCTGTAAGTTGTAGATGAATCCAGCAGGAAACTGGGCGGGGCGTTGGAGCTCATGATAAAACTCCTTCAGCTGTAACAGAACAAAGAAGCACAAATCACTTTTTCCGCCATTTAATTTAATCAACAAGAGGGCTCCGGCTACACCAGGCGTATTTTTCCGGGTGACGTCTTCTATTTCAGTTCCATCTTTATCAGGTACCATTTTGATTGGTGCGATAAAAATTGACGGGAAATGGTCCTGCAGGTACGGTGGATTAGATAAGTAACCTTCCATCAAAGGGTTTGTCAAAAAAAAAACTGCAGATAAGCCCGCTCATACACATCAAGAGAAACACCCACTAAAAACATCCCCAGACCTTCTGCTTCATCGAGAATAAAACTCCAATCTGGATTCAAAGATCTCTAGAAACTGACAATAGTACTTTTTATCATAATTTTTTTCATATTTCCTGTTTTAAAAAGTAATAGTAGTGGTGCACGTCTCACCGTATGTGTAAAATCACAGTTTTTTGCATAAATATTAACCTCGGTATGTCAAAATTGCTAACACGAAACGAATAAGTTTTAGTAACGATAAAACATCGAAAAAATATAATCTGTAATACTTTCTATCTCATCGAAGAGGCTAATGAACATCCATTATCATGATCTTGATTTATTTTTGTTAAATTTTATGCCATTAAACTTACCTGAAAAAAGTATCCCGTATTTAAACCCCAGGACTGCAATACATAACCTCCGTAAATATTTTTTTTTTACCCTCTTGTTAAATTCGGCCAAACACTTTTTGTTTAATACGAGGTTTAGATTCAAGCTGCATTGTTGCGTATTCCACCGTAATTTGACTTCTACTGAACAAGTGCTTTATTTTAGTAGTAGAATGTTTGATCTGAACCTTTGAAAATTGCGTGATTAATATTCAGCTCGGTGAATATTCAGTTCAGCCATAAAATCCAAAAAATCCAGCAGGTACGACAACTTGGGACAGGATTGGTTTACCTGGCTTGACGAACGCTGATCAATACTGGCGAGGCGGCTATTTCTAAATTTGGAAGAAAATACTTCTGACATAATTCATTCTCGCTCCACCAAAGATCAGCTATTTTGTATCTCGTATGCCAATGCATGAAATATTAAGCCGTTTAATTGCTTAGGCTGCATGTGCCACAATACGCTTCGAGTTGTTTGTACTGTACCATGCTTTCGCGCAACTCCTCGTCGAGACGCATCCAAAATAGGCTGTTGGTGCGGAAAAGTAATGCTCATTACATGCCCCACAATTTCCTTTTCATATGTCAAGTAATTTCTAAACGCAAACCTTAATTAAAAGTCTCCAGAAGATTAAGCATTAGGCCAATCAAAGTGTTTTTGATTTATTCAGCAAATTAAAGCAAACCAAAAAAATAGGAAACTTTTTTCTTATTCATACTAGAGCTCAATAGAGAGAGAGGTAAAGGGAACAAAAATCTACCCAACTTTTTTGATTACTACATTACTTAGCACTAACGCAAGGTCACTTAAATAATCAAATAATTTTGATCTTTTTCATAAGCCCTTGTGAACGTCTGAATGCGGTGGATCGAATCCCACATAATGCGGATTATAAAATTTTTAGTTTGATCTTTGTAGTATTATTGACAGCCAACCAAGGATAAAATAATTCTCCACACCCTGAATTTTTTGTAGCTTAGAATATTTTCAACTACGGTATACAGTGGATGATCATTTATTGACCTCTTTTTTTTTAAGTTAATTGCTGGTATCCCAAAAAGGAAGAGTTTAATTGAGTTTCTTTTGACCTTTTTTTTCAAGATGGGGTAATTAAGATTTACGTGTGATGCCAAACAAAAATATTGACAAAAAAACCATCAATTAAAGACCCTATACATGAAATAAGATAATTGAAATGAATTTGTCCAGTCAAATTGAGCGCTAAAGGGTAAGACACAGATATCATAATGCATGACTGAGAGCGGTTTATGAATTTTAACTTGTGGGTAAACGACACATTGCACATTTTACAGGGAAGAAGAAAGTTTATTTTGCTTTACATCATGCTGCAGAAGCTAGTACCGGATTCGGTTTTCGATAATGGCCAATGCGTACCCAGTGCTAATGTTATTGGCAGTCAATTATCTAAATTTTGATTGTTTTATTGTTGTTGATGCTTTACTTCAATATAGACTACCAAGTCATAGAACGAGTGGAACGAGATCTCGCATTTTTTTCCTCAAGTTAAAGAAAAAAAAAGATTCGTCAGATCTTTCTAGTTACAACGCTCACTTGTTCTCCACTGAACTGTTTTTCATTTGAAACAATCTAACGCAGGAGAAAGCAAAAATTTAAAGTTCATTCACTCCGCAATTCATAGTATTTGCATAAACTTCCCCTGAAAATAACATAGCATCACCAAACTACTAGAGTTGAATGTGTTGGAGAGGTTAACCTTAATTTATGACAGCTAACCTCAACAGATCTTCAATCAAAAATATCTTGAAATTATAAGTTTTGCGAAGCAACTCGGCGCAGTGGCCAATAGAAATTTAACGGATTTTACAACGCCTGGCGTAAATATCTACCATGTATTTTACTACGTCAACAATGATTGACACAAATGTGAGCCATACATGGAATTATTCATCCAAAAACAGTAAAATGCAACAATAAATACAAAGCTTGACATTGTTGAAAGTATTTTTCAAATATGAGGAGAAGCCTGATCATTTATTTGTTAATGAACTTGTATTAAGCTGCAAGCAAAGTATCTGAACATTACTCAACAGCTCAAAGCAAATATCTATCCAGATACTAAACAAAAAAAAAATAAACGAGAATACTTCTTCATATTTTCAAAGGGTCTCCTTTCAAAACGCTGTGAAGATCAGGTATTACTTTGAAAAGGATCGCCCAGATTTTAAACCTATCCTTCATTATGTTGAAAAATAATTTCGTAACCCAAACCTCTTGGAAGAATTTAAAGTTATGCAGACATTTTTATCCGTAATTTGTTGTGAGATCGAGAGAGTATCATATCTTTTTTGAATATGTCATTGAGATATAAATATACCACATAAGTTGGTGGATTTTATAACAAATCAAATCCGAGAAACCTGAGCTTTTACAACTTATTACAATCTGTTTAAACAAAGATGTGGTCCAGATACATTGCAGTGGCACTTTTTTTGGCTGCAATTGCAATTGCGCAAACAATAACACAGAATACTGTTACTCAAGGAACTATTAATCTTTCCATCGGTGATATTAATATCAATCCAAATGTGTATTGGTCAATATTCAATAATGCAATCTCCTCTTTTACTGGTTCTCTTAATGTTGGATCTGGCGGGGGATTTTATATCACCAGTACAAATAATTTGATTTCTTTGACTGTCTCATTACTTGGAATTGTGAATTCAATTACAAACGATGGTACTGTTGCTTTCAATGCTTTGAAATCTCTAACTACTCCAACATTCTCTCTCGCAGGTTTATCTTTTACCAACAATGGAAATATGTTCTTTGGTGGGGATGGGTCAGTTGGAGTTCCTATTATGGCAATTACTGCTGGAACCTTTAAGAACAATGGTCTTCTAGTCTTTCAACAAAATACCAGAGGTGCTGGGATAGTTTCACTTGGAGTTCCAGGAACTAGTATAACAAATAGTGGTCAAATCTGTCTCATTAACGAAGCATATGTTCAAACGACTGTTGTTTCAGGTTCAGGATGCATTGATGTTGGCCCAAACTCTAACATGTGGATCCAAAATTCTTTGCTTTCCTTTGACCCTACACAAACTATCTACTTATCATCTAGTTCTTCGTCTATTCGTGTGGAAGCATTAAGCTTTTCGCAGACATTTAAAGTTGCAGGATTTGGAAACGGAAATATAATTGGTTTGAGTTTACCTCTTAACCGTAACTTGTTTGTCACCGGACCATACACGTACTCTGGAGGCATATTAACCTTGAAATCTGGTATTCTTTCACAAAGCTTTAATATTGGTACCGGATACAATCCATCATTGTTTCAAGTCGTGGGAGGTCTGTTCGGTGGTGATATCTCAAGTCCACTTAGTGCTGCAGTTAAGTACAATGGCCCCGTTCCAGCTGGGGCAACTCAGCCAAGTGCATGTCAAATTTGTTCCCCTATGCCAGATGCACCAACTAGTACTCCGTTCACCACGTACACCACCACGTTTGGCACCACGAACTCTGCAGGTGTCAGTACCACCGAAACGGGTGTTGTCATTGTTACCACTGATTCAGCTGGCCAATTGAGTACCACCACCTCCATCATTCCTGGTAGCTCTGGTGTTCCATTCACCACGTACACCACCACGTTTGGCACCACGAACTCTGCAGGTGTCAGTACCACCGAAACGGGTGTTGTCATTGTTACAACCGATGCCGCAGGTCAATTGAGTACCACCACCTCCATCATTCCTGGTAGCTCTGGTGTTCCATTCACCACGTACACCACCACGTTTGGCACCACGAACTCTGCAGGTGTCAGTACCACCGAAACGGGTGTTGTCATTGTTACAACCGATGCCGCAGGTCAATTGAGTACCACCACCTCCATCATTCCTGGTAGCTCTGGTGTTCCATTCACCACGTACACCACCACGTTTGGCACCACGAACTCTGCAGGTGTCAGTACCACCGAAACGGGTGTTGTCATTGTTACAACCGATGCCGCAGGTCAATTGACTACGTCCACATCTTATTTTGCAACGGCTTCTTTAGCGGAAACGTTCTGCTTAAGGGATTTGGAACATTGTAACACTTTAAGCCAAAGTATAGTTTCGGTTGCAACTTATTTTGGGAACAGCACCACAAGCATTGGTACCTCAAACATCCCAAATATTCCTACCGTTTCATCAATTTTTGTCACTTCAACAAGTAGTAATCTTAGCTCAATAGGAACAAAAACTTCAAATAGTGGATCAGGTAGTGGAACTGGAAGTGGATCAGGTAGTGGATCAGGTAGTGGATCAGGTAGTGGATCAGGTAGTGGATCAGGTAGTGGATCAGGTAGTGGATCAGGTAGTGGATCAGGTAGTGGAGCTGAAAGTGGATCAGGTAGTGGATCAGGTAGTGGAGCTGAAAGTGGATTAGGGAGTGGATCCGGAAGCGCATTAAGTTCTACAACATCGTCTACAAATATACCCATTAACACTTACAACGACTCAGCTTCTATTCTATCTCAACCATTTTTGTCAATTCTTACGATCATATTGTTCCAATACATCATTTGAGTTTAGGACTACAGGTTTAATCCCAAATGATTTACAATAAATAGAACCTGAGTTGAATTTGTTTTGAAATTTCGGTGCAAGTATCTCAACGGTAACGATTATGTTCTTGTATGATATTTGTTTGCTTTGCTATTCTGTAACTTTTGTTCAGTTGCAGCCTGTTATGATATCATATATTGACTGGTTCTCTGTTTCATTTCCTCTTATTTAGTCAATGAAAAGTTTAAGAAAACATTCGAAAAGAATTTTCTAGCTTCAGGCTCTGCTAGTTTACTAACCGTGAAAAATAATTAGACTGTATGAACGTACGAAATTTCAGCTGTCTACAGCCTTTTAAAGTGGCTCAGAAGAAACTCATTTGCCACATATCGCATTTAGATATTATATCTGCAGTGTCGTCGATAATCAAATTTTATGCACCATACGGACGTTCAACAATATTAAAATATTACGTAGAAAATACAAAAAAACAAACTCAAATTTCTAACAACATGAAAAGGCAATGTTGATTATAGAATTACCATCCAGAAAGCATCAGTATAAATAAGAGTGTGCATGTGGAAATGGTATTTGACAACACCTACCAACACATATTACTTTTGTTAGCAATAAAAGGATCTTGAAAGAAAGTAATGTAAGGGTTTTGTCAATAAAGTCCCTAATATTTTTTACAAGAGGAATACTTCAGATATTTTTTTTTCTGTCATACCATTTCCTTTTCTCCTATCATTGTTAGAGCCTTTTGTCTCTACTCAACGTTTCAATAGAAGACAGGACCAAGAGGAACGGCCTCTCATTTTCACGACCTGTAATAACCGTTGGTTCATCGTATGATACGGCCTTTGGATAAAAAAAAATAAACAGTAAGTGGGGTTTCCAAACAAATTAAAAAAAGTTCATGAATCAGCACTTCTCCTCTTTGTGTATTTCAAAGTAAACTACCGCAAGTTTTAAAAAATATTTCCCAGTGCAACTCAACAATAGTCTGCAAGATCTCTCAAGAATCGGACATGAATAGATGCACAACGGAAAAAAATTTTATTACCACTTTCAAAACCAGCTAAGAAGACGCGCATGTAAATGATGCCAGTTTCGTGCGTTTACTCTTCCCAACATAGAAACAATTCATGTTACAATTTGAAAATATTCTTTATGTAATTTTCTTGAAAATGGCACGTCCTCAGCAATAATTGTTCTTAGCTCTTTTCTGACAATATGCCTATCATGTAACCCACAATGAAAAAACTCGAACAATTTTCTATAATTAATCCTTAGACAATAGATATCATGTATAGAATCATGATTGCAGACTCTGGAAATTAGTAACAACACTTGAATAAGAAATAACTATAGAAGTGCAAATCCACAGGTAGCCATCAGCATAAATGGCGCTTAATTATTTCATGTAAGCTTGTGAATGCTTTACTCGTATGTCAAAATACATCTGAACAGCCAGTGAAAAATATTTTGATAAAATTGCGCCAAAAATCGATGGATCTTATAAAAAATAATTTGAAATTTCTTAACTCTTACGTGAAAGACACGCCACCATTTTTTAAAGCCAGTATTCCAGATGAATTAAGGAATACGATACGTAATGACCTAGAGCATATGTGAGGTAATAATTACGTCTCAAATTTTCTTGCAAAGTAACCCACTTATTTTCGATAGTACTTAGTGAACTTGAAATTTCAAAGCAACTTAAGCCGAATTAATAATCAAGCAACCAAATAATTTGCACGCGAAGGCAGCAACGAACCATTCCAGCAGTAAACCAAGAAAACTTCAATTCGGATAAACTTAACTCATAAATAAAGAAAAATTGCGTTGCCAAAATTCGCATACACAGTAAACAATAATCGTAAGAGTTTTGTTGACAGTAAGATTTGAGCAAAATTTAAACAGTATGTTTTCAATAGATCTCTCCATACACCCAATAAACCTATACATCTACTAGTTGTTCTTTCTACATGTAGTTGTGATATAATTAGATTTTTTTGATTAACCCCACAAATATTTTATTTTGATGGAGCATGATGCAATAAGACTATTTTTTCACAAACTAATAATATTCAGCACCTTGAGAGAATTGAAATATTGAAAGCCCACAACACAACATGAATACTAATAGACATAGTTTTCTTTAAGATTTCCAATAATCAACAATATTCAATACCGACTATCCTTTATTCTACTTAGATTGTTTTTTGGCTTGCAAAAATGTGGTCTACAAACATAGTTTTTGCACTTGCTTTGGCTGCAATCACGATCGCTCAAACCATTTCACTGAATACAGTGACTGATGGTACCGTTAATCTTTCAATCGGTGATATTGATATCAATCCAAATGTGTACTGGTCTATATTCAATAATGCCATTTCACTTTTCAGTGGATCTTTAAATGTTGGAGCTGGAGGCGGTTTCTATATTACCAGTACCTCACAGTTGATTGCCTTAACGGTTACTTTGTCTGGTGCATTAAATTCTATCACTAACAATGGAATAATTTCCTTCAACTCCTTGCAATCGTTGACTACTCCATCCTTTTCCATCGCCGGTCTTTCCTTTACCAACAATGGGGTAGTCTTTTTTGGCGGTGATGGATCCATTGGAGTTCCAGTCATGTCAATTACGTCTTTAACTTTCAATAACAACCAAAACGGTTTGATGGTATTTCAACAAAACACCAGATCAACTGGGATCGTTACACTTGGTGCTCCAGCTTCGAAAATGACAAACCAAGGTCAAATTTGTCTTATCAATGAAGCATATGTTCAAACTACAATAGTTTCAGGTTCTGGATGTATTACTGTGGGTCAAAATTCTAATATTTGGATTCAAAATTCACTTCTTGCATTTGATCCTAACCAGACCATTAACTTAGCCACCAAGACTTCCAGTATTCGAGTTGAAGCCTTGAGTTTATCACAGACATTTAAGGTTTCTGGGTTCGGAAACGGGAATATTATTGGGTTGAGTTTACCTCTCAACCCCAACTTAGGACTTACCACACCATACTCTTACGCTGGAGGGGTATTGACTTTGTTTACTGGAGTGCTTTCGCAAAAATTCACTATTGGTACGGGATACAATCCATCATTATTTCAAGTTGTGGGAGGTGCCTTCGGTGGTGATATCTCTACTCCGCTCAATGCAGCAGTGATGTACAATGGGCCAATTCCAAATGGAGCAACACCTGCAACTGCATGTAAGTCATGTGGAGGTGTCCCCAGAATCCCAGGATCTGATTCAATCAGCTCAAGCACAAGTTCTTCCTCGTCAACTTCCACAACAACTCCTGCTACTACAGGATTCACAACATATTCCACGACCGTTACCAAGACGAATGCTGATGGATCTGTTGAAACGGACTCTGGTGTTGTTGTTGTTACCACAGATGCTCAAGGTCAATTCACCACAACAACTTCGTTGTTCCCAACTATTGTTGCTCCAGTATTAACCACTTACTCAA
>PPLS03000022.1:0-135398 GCA_003706565.3 Teunomyces gatunensis | reverse complement strand
CCATTGAATGGAAATACTATATCGTATACTGTTGTGTTAACGCTGTTGAATTAGCTGTTGTTTATTTCTTCTACGTTGAAACCTCTGGATACACATTAGAAGAAGTTGCCCAGGTTTTTGGCGACGCTCCAGAACATAGATTGCAATATTTACAATCACCTGTTGACAAAGGTACAGTTGAACACGTCGAGTCCAGCAGCGATATTTCAGCCAAGGTTGCTGAAAAGGTATAAAATGCTAGTTCTGATGATGGAAATATTGCAAATGTCAATTAAGCCTTATTATCCTTTCAATTCTTCTCTTCTTATTTAGTTATGTAATTGCTAAACGAATTTTATGTGTCTCAGTTGAAAGATGAATCTGGTATTTGATATACTTAAATCATTCTTCTCTTATTCTTCGTCTTCTTGCATGAATAATTGGTCAAACAATGGACACCATTCTAAAGAAATGCAATGTTTAAACTCAATTTTGAAGGTGGGGAAAAATTTCAGTTTTCGTACACGTTTTTGTCCGTCAAACATAACATGTTTATTTGTTTGTTAAAAGTAAGACCCACTCCATTCATACCGATGAATAAAGTTCATATCAAAGCTATTTGTTTCAAAATTCGAGGTATTCATTCTAATATACAAAGTGGCCGAATAGTCCGAAATATAAGCTAAATAATACAAATAGATAAACTAAAGGAACATTGACTTGCAATCTAGTTAGCGGCAGCAGAATATTTCGTGACAGCTCTAGTACCTTCGGAAACGGCGTGCTTGGCCAATTCACCTGGCAAGATCAATCTGACGGCGGTTTGGATTTCTCTGGCAGAGATGGTAGACTTATTGTTGTAAGCAGCCAACTTAGAAGCTTCACCAGCAATTCTTTCAAAAATGTCATTGACGAAGGAGTTCATAATAGACATAGCCTTTTGGGAAATACCAGTGTCTGGGTGAGTTTGCTTCAAGACCTTGTAGATGTAAGAAGAGTAAGTTTCCTTTCTGGTCTTGGTCTTCTTCTTGGTGTCAGTGGAAGCAGTCTTCTTGGCAGCTGGCTTCTTTTCAGCTGGTGCTTTGGAGGCGGGTTTCTTTTCTGCTTTTGGGGCCATCTTTTAAAAAAATTCAAGGAGGTTGATTAAGAAAATAAAAAACAATCTCCTTATGGGAATACCCTCTATTTAAATGTGACGTGAACTGTTGATTATTGTTTTTCTTCTGGAGCGCGCCACCGCGTACAGACCATAATTTACACAGTCGTTTCAACAAATACGCGCAAATGCGGCAGTATCACATTTACTAGAAGGAGTGTGTAAGCTCGAGCACGAATTTTTATCGCCTCCCGAGTCGAAGTGTTTACTCTTTGGAGACTATTTAACTGTCGTGATTTCTAGGTGCGGGTTCATCTTCAATTGCAAAGCAAAAAAAATTATAAATCAATATGTCTGGTGGTAAAGGAAAGGCCGGTTCGACCGAAAAAGCATCTACTTCAAGATCTGCTAAGGCAGGTTTGACTTTCCCAGTCGGTAGAGTTCACAGATTATTAAGAAAGGGTAACTACGCTCAAAGAGTTGGTTCTGGTGCTCCAGTTTACTTGACTTCTGTCTTGGAATACTTGGCTGCTGAAATTTTGGAATTGGCTGGTAATGCTGCTAGAGACAACAAGAAGTCCAGAATTATTCCAAGACACTTGCAATTGGCCATCAGAAACGATGAAGAATTAAACAAGTTGTTGGGTCACGTCACCATTGCTCAAGGTGGTGTATTGCCATACATTCACCAAGACTTGTTGCCAGCCAAGTCTAACAAGGCCGAAAAGGCTTCTAAAGAATTATAAGCTACCGATATCTAAGATCAGGTGAGTGTCGCTTTGCTGGGTTTCACTGGTAACTTTAGGGGTTATCTGGGAGACTGACAACAAATGGTGCTTAATGTGCTTAATTAGGTTTTTCTGGAAAAGCACTTCTACTTCTATCGTAGAATAGCACCAGTGTGTGCGTCTACAACTTATGTATTATATAGTTTTATGTTCTTTATTTAATGTACAGTATGGGTAAAAAAGGTCATTAGATAATTGAATATGAACATTACAAATTTTCACGTGCTGAGGAAAAATGTTATAAAAGATAGTCCTAATAACATTATCTGCGGTGGAAGCAGGATGTCCCTTAAGAATTCTAACAGAGGCCGGGCTTTCAAGATAACAGCAGTATCCGCTGCTGCTGCTATAGGCGTTTCATACCTTGTTTTGAAGAGCTTCCCTCATATTAAGACCACCTTATTGAACTACGTAACTGGAACAAAAGAGGAGAATGACTCTGAAGATGAGGAAGATAATGATGAAGATGAGGAGGATCAGAATAAACCAATTGAACTCAATGGATCAACATCAGAGGATTCAAATTACTTGAATGGAAGTAGCCTTGTGGATGTTCAGGAATGGTCAGATGATAACTTGAGAAGTTTCCTAAAATCCGTAAGTATAAAACAAAGAAAGAAAGAAAGAAACAAACAAACTGTAGTTGTGTGATACTAACATTCTAGAAAGAAATCAGTCCTCCGCTCAATGCTTCTCATGATAATATCGTATCCCTTGTTAAGTCAATTCAGGAAAGTTCTTCTAACGAAGTATAATATTCTTCTTCACTTTAATTTCACGCAGTTTATGATCTGGTTATTGGCTGCATTCCGTAAATATTTCGCTTAACAGGTATATAGTGTCTATGTTATGTCTAATAGATGATGATTCTAATTGTTTTTTTTTTTTTTATTGATTCGTTCTTGATTTCATCCAATTGTGTATTTCGGTCTCAAAGATCTGTCGGGTCAAACCTTCAGTTTCATCAGGGATATGGCCAAAAAAACAATTGATATTTCTTACGTCCCGGTTTCTAAGCTCATCATCAAAGAGAATAAACTCACCTTGCTTTAACTCATCTTCTAATTTGAGTTGTTTTGCAGCTTGGCTGATATGTTTAATCTTGGAACCTTGTCCCCATTGTAAGCAGTCAAAATACTTGATCGCAGGCTTGCCATCAATATGTAACAAGGAAAGTAATTCCTGAGCCACTCGTGGCGTGGCAGTTCTACTAGCACCAATAATTCTCACTTCATTGTTGACCAATTCTAACAAGATCGATTCAACATCTTTAAAAAACGATAACGAATTGCCATATCTATCAACAACTTTGGTCTTGGACACCGGTTGAATTGGCATAAAAATATGCGTATCACACCACGCAGGCCATAGTGTATAATCTAAGTCAAAAACTACTACTTTAGGATATGTCGGTACCATGAAGGGAAAAGTTGCTATTTACTGAATCAGATGCATTTTTGCCACCTTTTACAAATGGCGATTGCGGTACCAACTGAAAATTGCGTTTTTATGGGTGGGCCTTGTTTTTTTTTTTTCTTTTTTGTTAAAAAAGAAACACTCATCCTAAACTATTCAATAAGAGAGAGTCCCATCACAGAGACCAGAATAGACGTTACTTAGATATTTGAAGGTGCAGTTTTGTAATTTTTAGCCGAGTTATACCGAATACAAGGTTTATCGCGTTACCTCTTTACCCCATTTTTTGAGCTTACACGACAGGGATAAGATAAGATCACTCGGAGGCAAAATCCCTTAAATTCCACACCACCTTTTAATACTTGATAAATAGTACTAAAACAGTTTGATCAGTGGCAAAATTATATGCGATTTCACCATCGTATTATTCTAATTTCTTTGGTTCAGCTTACCTTGGTCTATTAAACCCTAACCACCACCCCCTGAACCGGTTGTTTCTCAGCAACCCCCTTTAATTACTACTATTCACAATGTCCACCATTAATATGAGAATTACCTACAACAGGTACCCTTCACCAGAAGTTAGACTCAATCATTTCTGTGAACGTTCTGAATTCAAAAACATTAATTCAAAAGACGAATTGCTGGCTTACTTGGCTTCATCTACCAACTTGAACATAACCAAAGCCCACTTTCCACACTTGAACTACTTAAGAAAATCAAAAAAACGTAAAGACTATGTTGCCTTAGAATCCTCAGCAGACTTCGTGTCTTTGGCAAGAAGTTTGAACGTTAAAAACCACATTAAACTTATCATTAATGACTTAACCCCGCAAGCCTCCGGTTCCGCAACGAAAACAAAGTTTCCTAGTAATCAGGTATTCGATTTTGCCTCTTTGGGTGACACTATTGTAGAATCGTTGACTGAACATTGCAAGGATATTTTGAATGAATTCACTAAGGATGCATTTGCCAGTTTTGAAAACCCACCCCCGCCACCCTCTGAAGCAACCAAGAAGCCAGACAGTTCCATTGTACACAATGTTATCTGCGATTCCTGTCATCCTGATGACGATATTCCTATTGAAGGAGTACGGTACACTTGCTTGGTTTGTCCTGACTTTGATGTTTGTGAAGATTGTCTTGAGGAGAATGACTCTAAACAGATAGGAACTCACTTACCTTCTCACCCATTGGCGAGAATTACCACTGGGAATAATTTCAGGAAGAAAGATTTCCGTCAAGCCTCCAGTGGTTACACCACTGAAACCGATATCAACTATAAGGATTCTGTTCATACGTCAGCAAGTTGTGACTCGTGTAATCCGGAGGATGCCAAAGCCCTTTTTGTACCAATTACTGGTTATAGATTCAAATGCTTGGTGTGCAATGATTTTGATTTATGCGAGACATGCATTAACAAGCAAGCTGTTGATAAGAAACCAATTGGAAAGCATTTGTACTCACATCCAGTTGTGAGAATAGTTGATCCAAAAGTTTGTTTTGTACCAAAAGGTGGCCATTTCAGACACTGTGTTCCACCTCAATGTCCTCGTTCTTCTGATTCACATGGTGCTGATTCGAACGAGTTTAACGATGCTTGGATGCCAAATGACAACAATGATAAGTTCTATGATATACCATTACATGAGTGTACTACTGAAACAAGACAAAAGTTGGAATCTTTTCTCAATGATGGTGGTATTGAATTGTTTTTCAAGAATGTCAATCAATATGTGAAAGATGCCGAAAGATATCGTGAGTTGGTTGACTCTGTAAACTTAGATAAAAGTTCATCAACAGAGAACTCCAACGAAGATGTTACATTCGCTATTTTGAAGAGTTTGGTTGAAGCAGGAACTATTAATTCTAATTTGAACAAACTGACTGATCTCTCAAAGAATACAGAGACTGAAGTATTCGAAGAGAAAGATGATGATGTGACCATGTCAAGCGAACCCAAAAATAAGCGCGAGGATGAATTGAGTAAAATAGACCAAAATGAGGTGGAGACCGTTACTGTGAGACCAAAGAAATATGGCGCAAACGATGCAATAAGTGCAATGACTGTCGTCAACACGTCAAGCAGAGTTATCAATGGTGGGGATATCAAGTTTGAATTTTCCAATGAAGCTCAAAGGGTTGTGATTCAAGTTAAGAACACACCTGTTGTCAAGTCTGGTCAGGAACGCACATACAATTTCTTTGGTAAACTAGGCGACCATTTTGAAGGATTATCAAACTTGAAATTGAAGATTGTCAGTTCTGATTTCAGTTTTGAGGGACCTTACAATTTTGAGTCTGATTCAGTTTTGGAATTCAAGGGATCTCTGCCCAGATCGTTGGAGGATACTTCTAATACGAAAAAGATTGTGGATATTCCCGAGAACATACATTCTGATGAAGATATTATCAATGTGACTTTAGTCCCTAAGTCTAGAAATTTGTCTCAAGCAATTATTCATAACAAATCCACCAAGACGATTGACTGTACGAACTTGAAACTTGAAATAGTCAATTGTCTTGATAAGTCTGTGGTATCGGTAATAATTCATAAGACATGTGGAATTGCACCAGGCAAAACTAGCAAGTTTAATATTGGATTGATCAACACGCACATGAAGTTCCCATTCAAATTGGTCATGTCCAATGACGAAAATTACGGGTTGTGTGAGTTAAGTTTGAAGAATTTAAGTGGAGATTTCAAGTTTGAAAGGAGAAAGCAAACGCTTGATGATGATGCTTTAACTCGAACCAACTCAAATGCTTCTGAGTATGAATCACAAGCACCAGTCGACAACTTACCACTGTCTACAACTGACTCTGCGACCGAAAGCAATGTGGAATCCGAAGATGACGATGACGAGTTGATGGATCCTGAATCGTACAATCCATCCATTGCTGATTTATCTGCCAAGTCTTCAACCATATACAGTTCAACTCACTCAATGTTGCTTCCTTCCTTGCCCAAAGAAACGACGGTAGAGAAGAGTATCAAGACTGAGTCTCTTGAGGCAGAATTGGATTCAAATGAAAAGTCTGTTACAGCAGATATTGATGACGGTAACATTTCTGTTGAAGATGAATATGACATTATTAGCGTTGGAGAGGGAGAGGGAGATGAAAATGATTTTGGATCGGATTATGAGATGTTATCTCCTGCTCTCAGTAATCCATAATGCTTTTATGAGCTTAGTAGTATTATCATCTTGTTGGTTATCGATTGGAGTTTGTTTTTAGTTCAAATATCTTTGTTTTGTTGTTGTTTTACGTTTACGTTTTCTATCGATTTATCTATGTTATAATACTTGTGTAGCCCCGTGGGTTTAAAGTATTCGTAGTCGCAATCAGGGCCAGGTTGGTTTCGGGCCACAGGTGACCAATTCATTACATAAGCATGCTTATACTGATCAACACATTTCTAAATAGTCGTGTATTCTGGCGAAGATGAAATTTAATGGTACTACGAAAGCACGAGAGAACGTTCGTTTTAAAATTCCGCCTCATACTCAGAATACACTGTTATGAAATTACTGGTAAAAGAATATGCTCCTGAGAGCGAGGGTATGTATGATAGACAAAAAAGAGTGTGATGGATGAGTTTGCTAACATAACTAGAGCACAAATTCAAGCAGAAATGTAAAGAATTGAAAAAGAGGATACTAGAGATCGAAGGGAACAATGAAATAGCCACACTTGCATTATCTCGGACGAGAGCATCAATCCGTCGATCCCGTTTAGAGTATGCTATTTTAATGGAAAGACTTGAAGAACAAGCCAAGCTGATTCCATTTGGTATCACAGCATTTGAAGAAATGGCTTCTCCACCAGTTCCTAGTGTTTTTGATGATTCACTTGCCGGAAAATCCGGTCGTGGTGTTGTCATGGGAAAGAAAGCTCCAGCCAAAAAGAAGTTTGGTGTGCCTGTAACACCCACTTCGACTAGCCCAGCAGTAAAGTCTCTGAAGGCTAGAGATCCAGATTTACCAAAGAGACCAACGAATGTTTACATAATATTTTGTGATATGGAAAAGGAGAGAATCAAGAAGGAGATGGAGGAAAAGAATCCAGGTGTTGCTCACGATTTATCCAGAACAATGACTGAGGCATGGAAAAACTTGAGTGACGAAGACCGGAAGCCATATTACAAATTGTACGATGAAGATAGAATAAGATATATAACAGAGATGGCCGCATACCAGCGTAAGAAACATGATGTGATAGATGAAGAAGGAAGATCAATTAAGAAACCGAAGATTGAAGGCTTGGATGACGAAACACCCGACCTCCCAGATGATTTAGAATTGGAACATTTCGATAAGGTCGAAGATGAACCATCTACCTTTAAAGAAAGTGAAAATGGCTTGACAGCTGAAGCCAAGACTATATCACCTCATCCAACTCAACAAACTAAGGAGCAAGAAAGCGTGGTTTCTCCAGTTGCGCCAGTTCCTGCACCACTTATTCCTCAACAGACCGAGACACAACACCAGCCACAACCATCGATCCAACCACCCATTCAAGGAGCAGTTCAGGTCCCAGCTCCGGTTATCGCACCAGTAGAAGTTCAACCTGTTTCACAAGAACCACCAGCTATAAATAATACTACTGGAAGTAACTAGTTTTATGTATTTCCCGTTCTATATTTGTATCTTATTTACACCTTTTTGTACACATAAACTCAAGCAAATCTCTTTTTCTTCGTACGGTAATAACCGTTCTCGTCCTTTTCGTGCTTTCTCTTCTCTCTTGATCTTTCGTGCTTCTTCAATTTTCTCTTGGCTGCAATATCAGGTGCATTCACTGCAAGTTGGGCACGTTTAGTCTTTCTTTCCTGTCTTCTGGTGCTGATACTCGACTTAACCTTTGAATAAACTCTAGTAAACTCGGAAACACCCAATTTCTCTTCAATCATGCCGGAACATTCGGTTGAGAGATTGATCAACTCTTCTTCTTCCTTGCTGTTGGATTTTAATTCAGTGAAATTAAACAACGATAGCAATACTTTTTCAGCCACACTGGCAACTCGGTCGGGACTGGTGATTTGAATCAACATTGCTGCAAGCTTGATTGTAGTTTTCTTGCTCACAAATGAATGCTTATAGTTGGATTCTTGTCTCATAATAGCACATGTACGCGAAACGATAAAGTCATTAGCAAAATCATACTTGGATTCCTTAACTTCGTCAGCATCTTCCGTTTCTGTTTGGAATTCATATTTGGTGTTATTTTCTTCCCATCTCATTGCAATGATAACCAAGTTTTTGGTAATTTGTGTTCCTAAATCTTCCGAAATTGAAGGTGCGCCCAATTGACGTAACAATCTGTATGCTACGGTTTGGATTTCATAGTCAGTCAATTCAAATTCCAAGTTGTCTAAATTCGACAACAAGATACCCATTAAACGACAAGCAAAAAGACGAATCCAAGCATGTGGATATAACAAACAATCAATAATGGCCCTCCATGTCCTTTCAAAGTCACCGATAAACACCTTTTCACGTAAGTTAGAGCAAATGGATGAATAAACATTAAGTGCAGAGTAGAGTAATTCCCATTCAACTTGCGATTCTGTTTCAGAGGTACTTTTGGAGGATTCAACGATTCCTTCAATTTTTTTGAGTACCAAGTCTTCCCATGCTTTGTTAGTACCGAGTCCAAACTCATTAATGTAAATCTTGTATATGCCAAGACCACATCTACTCAAGTGTGGGTTGGTTGTTTGGTGTAACCAAGCGGTAAGGTAGGTTTCGATATTTCCTAATTTATCCTTTCCCATCTTTTTGAAAATACTTGCAATCAAAGAAGCAGCCATTTCACGACATTTCCCTGACTCATATGTAATCAAGACATTTGCCAAAGCAACAAAGAATGATGAGGCCAACTTAGTCAACAATTCTGGACTAGCTTTGACAATAATTAAGTGAATCAATTCCATTACTGATTGTTTTCCTTCATCAGTTGGGTAGACTAAATTGTTAACCAAGAACTTGAACTGCTTTTCTAATCTCCCTCTTCCTTGATCATATTCCATCAAAAATTGAAAGTATACACTTCTGGACATATCTCTAATATCCTTGGAGTGGTTCACTATCATAATCTTCGAAACCTTATCCATAGTATCATAGATTTCTGGAATAACAACGTGCTGTGCCATAACTGCCTTCAAGAAGTTGAATGCTAAACCTTGTCTGTTTGGCTCTTCCAAATCAGACTGAAGACGAGTTAAAATGTAACTGATGGCCGTATCCTTCAAGTTAACTTCAGGCTTATGTCTGAGAGCAGTCGCCAAAAACCTCAAGGAGGCTTGACACAATTCAGAATTAGTAGAAGGAGAATCCTGGATAATATTTAATGATGTTCTTGCACAAGATTCGAATATTCCGTTCTCATTTTCCAAGAATTCTAATCTGATAACCACGTTTAAAATCCTCAAAGCCGAAATAACGACGGCTTCATTTTCAGACTTGATTCCGTCATCCAACAAAGGAATGAACCCAGTAAGGTAACCAACCGTCATCAAATTTTCGTGTCTAGTAATAGCAGTTCTTAACAATTCAAATGCAAATTTCTGTAACGTGTGAAGATGAAGATCGTTACTGATTTGAGTCTTGGTAGGCTTAGCATTCAAATTAACCAAGAAATGCTCCTCAGATGCACTTGCTGGCTTTTTCTCCTTTCTGTCTTCAAACACCTCCGAAGCCTGATTATGAATTTCAAAACAAGTGACCAAAATATCAGGACTCCCAGCATCACTATTGTGGTTCAAACCCAAAGCGTATCTTCTCAACAACTCATCTAATTTGTTTTGAGTCTTCAAGTTAATATGTTCTTTGATCAAAAGTTTAATTGGTTCTAAGACAGTTGTAAAATGTGACAAACTGATATTGGATGTCAAGATTTCACCAGAATCAAAACTCTTTTTGAACTTCACTTCTTTCATTTTGCTGGTGTAACCTTCAGCATCCTTTTCTTGACCAGCAGCACCAAATATATCTTCCATGATAACATCAACTATAACATCGACAGAATCATTCAAATCAGAATGTTTCAAAGATGGTTGAAGAGCAACCAATAAATGATGTACTGTATAACTCAAAACATGGATTTGGGATCCTCTTGACAATGCAGTTTTCAATTCTTTCAAAATAAAGCGAAGGTATTGTGGACCCAAAAGAATGGCAATCTTACTCAAAGATTTTCTGACAGCATCTCTCAATTCTTCTGATCTAGAACGCATCACTTGACAAGTGCTGGTTAAAATACCTGGAAGTTCCGTTTCAATCAATTCGATAGAAACACACATGATCAAACAAGTCATAGCTTCAGACAATGGGGCACGAGCAACAATGGTTTCATCATCACGAATCGTTAAAATCTTTGACAATTGAGGGAAAATTTCTTTCGTGATATAAGTGTCCATCTCGTTTTGCTGTGGCATGCCCTTAATCACATCCAAGGTTGCATTATTTTGCTTGGATTGAACAGAACTCATCAATGCCTTGGATACAGCAACAACCAACTGAACATGGTTCTTTAAGTTTTCTGGTTTCGAGTGTCTCAAGTTGGCGATATATCTTCTGAACAAAGCTTTAAAGTGATTCCACCCAACACATCTAACTAAGAAGCTTATTGTTTCCAATGTTTCAAGACCAACACTCATAAACTTCTCCTCAGAGCTCAATGCATAGTGTTCAATGGTTGGTAGAATGTAGTGAGAAATACTGTTCTCACTCAATTCGTTTCTATGCTCAACGAGTCTCTTCACTGCTCTTTGACGACGATGGATTTGAATATGATTAACATTCTTGAAGAAATTGGCTTCATCGTCGTTCTTAAATGTTAAGACCTTCATATTTTCAAAATCGGTAAAGTATTTTGCGTTTTGAACTGTATGATCCAAGACACTAAGATATTCGGATTGAACTTCCTCGTTCTGCTTTCTCAAACCAATGCGTAAATGAGGTAATACAGTATTCTTGAATGTTCTGATATATGGCTGGGCCTCGTCTTCAGTTTCTTTTCCGGAGAAACAATCAACAAATCTTCTTAACAAATAAGCAGCATTGGTTCTGATAGCAAGTTCATCTTCATCATTAATAAAAAACAAAGCACAGTGAAGAAGTGGCAACCATTGCACATTGGAATATGACTTATACGCAGACTCATTAATCTCCTTAAAACCATCAAGTCTCTGTTCAAAATCCAACTCTTGCATTCTCTTAGTAGAATACGAGTTCAACTGTCTCAAGACCTCAGAAACTGGTTCAATATCAAGGAATCTGGTACCTATGCTACTGAATACCTGAACTAATGTTTCACGAATTCTGCGGTCGGGGTAAATTCTGAATGATTTAGCACAAGTTTCGTACAAAGGCAAGATTTCATCAAATGAGCAATCGTAGCCTTCAATAAGGGAAGATAACGACAGCAAAACGTTCACTTTATCATTTGAATCAATTTGACTGTGTGGTTTTTCCAATGCCTTAACCAAGGATTCAATTAAAGAGGCCTTCGTTTCCTTTTCTTCGATGTAGTTACCTTCAATTAACAAAAGCAATGCTTTGATTGCCAATGATCCAACGTCACGACTGGTTATGTTTTCAATAATGGTAGGTAAGTTACTTAATAAAGAGCTAACCAAAAGTGCCAATAAGGTGTAGTACTTCTCTTCAGTAATTCCCTTCTTGTTGAGAGCAGCAATGGAAAACTCGAGAACAGTTGCAACGACACTTTCTTTTGCATTACTGTGGTCAAGAATTGAAAGAACGGCTCTGACGGGAGTGAAATCTGCAAAATACAAAAATCTGGTAGTGTTTGACGATTCAATCCAACTTGTGATTGTTTTCATCATTGAAGAAGTTTGCTGTAAGTTTTCAATTGCAAAATTCTCCATTCTTGGCTCTATAATATGCTTGAATATAATTGGAATATATTCATCCCAAACAAAAGTATCACCCAAAGTCTTGAAAAGATCACTTAAACACCTCATACCCATTTGTCTTATATTTCTAGCAGTCTTATCGATGTTTTCATCCTCCTCGTCAATACTTGGATTGTCAATTTTATATTGTGCAGCAACCAAGGAATATACCAACGGTTTAATGGTAGAACTTAAGACCTCGGAATACTTTTGACCTAATGTATTGTAAACGTCACTAAGAAGATTCACGTAACCACTAATCTTTTTCAATTGACTCTTATCAGTGTTGATATCACCCTCAGCAAAAAAATGGATGAAGTCAAGTCTTTGTGAACCTAAGCTCAAGAACTCTTCAATGTCTGAATCCAAAAGATTTGGCAACACTGTAATGACAGCAAACT
The DNA here is from genome assembly GCA_003706565.3 of Teunomyces gatunensis. Taxonomy (NCBI): domain Eukaryota; kingdom Fungi; phylum Ascomycota; class Pichiomycetes; order Serinales; family Debaryomycetaceae; genus Teunomyces; species Teunomyces gatunensis. The sequence goes on along the minus strand of PPLS03000022.1, from coordinate 122,795 downwards.
TCTTTCCGGTTTTGCTATTGCTCTTTGGCGTCCCTTGAACTCTTCCAAATAAAATACGCAAGACTAACGGCATCAAATATATTAAATCTTGGTCTTCAATCTTATTTTCTGAATCTTTTGTAATAAACTTGGAAAGTTCATCACGGAAGATGGTGTCATCCAACAAATTTTTCAAATTATCACGATACTTGTTCACCGAAGCAACTCCCCATCGTAAAAGCACATCCAATGCCATCTTCTGGACTTGTAGGTTCCGGTTACATAACAACATTAATAAATGTTCATACAACTTCTCTGAATCATGAACTTTCTTCAAGTTATGAAACTTTGCAAATAATGAAACAAGTTCACTTTTGTCCTTCAAAGTCCACGAGCTCGATAACAGGTCTTCAGAATCCATTGTTTCATTTGACAGATTCAAAATCATTGGAACTAAAATATTAGAATGGCGTTCTGCAACGGAAGGAACAACAGCAAGAGTCTTTATGGCCTGTGATCTCATGACTGAACTGTAGGTATTGTCTGCTCTGATACTCTCGGCATATTCGAGAATTGAAGAATATATGTTTCTGTACTTGACAAAGTAATTCGTTTCAACCATCGAGAAGTTCTCATTTAATCTCTTGCTCTTTGCTTGCCAACTCAACAATACACTTTCTTCTGAATCAAATAATTCATTATCAAAATTGTAATAAGAAGATATTTGATTATCGTAATCCATTTTGACAAAATACATTGACAAATCCCAGATATGTTGGGAAATTGAAGTAATTATCAATGGCAACACTTCATGAACAGCGGTCCAACATGGTTGGAATTTATTTGTCATAAGACCATAGAAATAACTTCCAATTATGTGACGTTCTAAATCAGATGATTTTAAGCATTGTTTGTATTCGGTAGCAAGATGACGAACTCTGAGTGCAATATCTCTACCATTGGCTAAAGTCAATGGAATCTGCTCAATTATTCTCACTTGCGACAAAAATGTAGAAATCTCCTTGTTAGTCACATTGTGTAATGTAATCAATAACTCGATAGAATTGATTCTGGAAATGTGATGTGGCAAGTGAATGTTCTTGACAATTTCATTGGCAAGCGTATCAAAGTTGTCCTCAAGAGATTTTGAAATGACAGTTGCAAAAGATTGTATAAATTGGTCAAAAGAAGCAATAAACAATGATGAACTTTGCAATTCAGTGAAATGGGTCAACAACTTTTGGAAAACAAGAGATACGGTCTCTGCATTTTTCGATTGCTTCATTAATTGTGTCAATGAATCAACAATGATAGAAACAAGATCATTTGAAAAGTGTGTTTTGTATGGGAACTTCTCGTCCAATAATACATCCAAAAGCGTAAGTAAGTAACTCAATTCGTGAGTAATAGAGGATTCTTCTCCGTATCTCAATATTAATAATCTCCAGTAAATCTCTGGTAAATCATTAGGACTATTAATTACCGAATACTTTTCTTTTAATTGGGAAATAATGCTTTCTTGTGTTGGTCTGGACAAAGTTGGGATTGGGGTAATACCGTAGTAGTTCTTGTCCTTTAATCTTGCTAAGAAGAATGCCAATTTCTTCAACTCTCCAACATTGTCTGAGTATTTGTTGATGAAGTCTTGGATGTATTTTCCAATACCAAAATTTATCATTTTAGTTTGGTTAATTCCTAATGCAGTTTCGGCAAAGATCAAAAACTGTTGGCCGTCATTAAGTTTGATAAGTGACTCAAATATTAACTTGTAATATCTGGTTAAGTCATTAACTTCACAATTACGGAAAACAATTGCAAATAAGTAAACCAAGGATTCCATTAGTTCAACACGCAATTCCATGTTGGTTAACCTCTCGATTTTGTGAAGTAATGCTTCAATGGTCTCCAAAATTGGTTTCCAATTAGATATCTTCTTTCCTGATTCAGCAAATGACAAGGTGGAAAGAAGTTGGGACACGGCAATCAATGTTTTTGGGTGGTCCGTCTCCTTAATATGATTGATCAAATAGTCTGTAACCAACTCATAAAACTTAGGACAGGCCAGTTCAGAACCATGACGAATAATTTCCAATAAAATATCAGAAACTATGGATATGAACTCTTCGTGGAACTCGCTGTTAGACGATTCTAATGCATTATCAATAATTTTGGACAAAATCAACGTAGATTTGGAATGGAAAGTACCTTTGGTGTTTTTCATTGCTTCGCTGTATAAAACAATTAATGATTCGTGGTAGACTTCGTTTCCTCTAATGGCTTCAATCTGGTCATCAAAGGAGTATTTCAAAATTTGTGTTAAACTTTCAACCTTCAGCTTTCTGATAAGAAATGAAAGAGCCTCTGCACAAAACCGAGAAATGTATGATTTTTTAGTCAACTTTAATAATGGGACCAATACTTCAAATGTTGTGAGTAAGTTTGTCGTTAATGTCTTGGACAAATATTTGAATGCAAATGCAAGGCAGTTGAACAGCCACTCCAAAGTATTCGAGGAGTTTCTGCCGTTCTGAAGATCATTTGGGCTGATTCCAGTTGCAACTTCCATGAGCAACTCCAAAAATCTAGTATAGTAAGGCATGAAATCAGGACCAAGGTCGTGAATGAATTGGGATAATAGTTCCAAAAGTGGTTGAATGGAGTGGGGATCGTTCTTTTGGATATGTTCATGAAGGGCATCGTAGATGGCTGATTGATGATGTAAGATCTGCGGTAAAGACTGGGAATGGGATTCAACTTTTTCCAAGAATTCAGTGAAATTTCCACTAGAATTGACTTCTTTCCAGTGTTCTAATGTGGTAAGAAAGTGTGAAGACTCTACGTGATCGTGAACTCTGACATTAAGCTTTAAATTTGGCTCAATCTTGATAGAGTCCACTCTTTCTCTAAAAGAAGAAAAGGCATGTCTCCTAGTTGACAAGGTTGTCTTTGTCTTCTGCTGCATCTTATCTGGAACGATGCACCGTAGAGAACTTCAGGCAGTAGTTTTTGGTGATGATGCAAAATAAGAAGGGCATCTCATCAGAACTTTTTTTTTGTAATCGTCTGTGTGCAGTCTGGTCACAAAACGAGAAAATGAACATCTGACCTGCGAGAGACAAGTTAGTACACGAACAAGTGCGATAGACGAATTGTGTGATACGGTGGATGTACTAACGAAATTCATTCTTATATATTGATCTTCATAAAAATTTAAAGAGAAAGCCAACATGACAAATAAAGAATCCACACCACTACTACCTAAATTATCTGAAAATCCGATTATACTACCGGAAACAGCAACCCACACCCAACCACCACAATCCTCAAACGTAAATACACTGCCACAAGTTGGATCTTCACCAGCTAATGGCGCTCAAAAATCAACGTTAAGGAGCCGAAACGTTAAATCTGCTCAAGCCAACAAGACAGGGACACAAATTGCCCAATCACCCAAGATTGGGTTTCAACGGACAAGTAGAACATCACAGAAACTAAAATTACTCCCCGAGGACCCACCCGACAGCAAAATCAATTCAGGTGGTGCCGAAGATGATGATGAGGATGATTACAGTACTTCCAATAAAACACATGTTTATTCACAGGTTCGGCGAATTACGGATACTTCCGCAAGAAAGGATGCTGAGATATTAGATAAACTGCATCGTGATTTGTTGCCTAGAGTAACAGCATATTGTACCTGTGGTTCATATAAGATGAAGGATTTGTTGAGATGGTTGAAGGACCGGAAGCGTATACATAATACTAGTCCTAAACTTTTTGATGAATGTCTTTATACACCTTTTACCTATAAAGATTGGAGGAGTGACAACGGTGTTGATGAAGATACAGGTCATAAATTGATACGATTGGCCGATGAGGGTGGTGAAATTGATATTGGGAGAAAGAACGATATATTTATTTTTGAGTATGGGGTAATCATCATGTGGGGATATACCACCAAAGAGGAGTCTGCATTTCTAGAAGATTTGGCTAAGTTTGAGAGTGAAAAGTTATCATCCGAAGATATCCAAATTGAGGAATTCAACTACTATATCACCCAGTCGTATCAGCCAAGAATTTACAATGATTTTATTACCTTGAGGGATGACAATAATTACATGTTGAAGTTATCGATTTCGCATGCTCTTGCACAATCGGTAAAAATCTCCTTGTTTGAAGAATTGGTTGACAATACCATTGAAGATACACAAGATATTCCTCAACAAATTGCCCATACCGGTAAAGTTGAAATGACAAGGGACGAAATCATGAAGTCGATAGGTGAATTGTTCATCTTGAGAATTAATATTAATTTACACGGATCAGTATTAGACTCGCCGGAGTTAATGTGGGCAGAGCCCCATCTCGAGCCTATTTACCAAGCAACCAGAGGATATTTGGAAATCAACCAGAGAGTTGAGTTGTTAAATCAAAGATTAGAGGTAATTTCAGATTTGCTTCAAATGTTGAAGGAACAATTAGGACATTCACATGAAGAGAATTTGGAGTTTGTTGTCGTTGTCTTGGTTGCTTTGGAGGTGTTGGTCAGCATTGTAAATATTGCGGTTGATATTTTTAGCAATTAATTTGATTTTGGAGCTATTCAGTGTAGTAGTAAGGTCAAGCCTCTTCCGGATATGTTGAGTTGCAAATAAAATAATTTAAAAAAAAGAAATTGCGTCATATATAGACAATGTAACATAGCACTGGTCGTTACCAGGACAAAGTACGTCCAGTAAGAGCACGAAGCAATCTAGTAATTTGTGTGAATTATAAACTAAGAGCCAATTTCCAGCAAACATAAGTCCGATAATTCTGCAAGGCTTCACCCAATTGACGTAATTGCTAATGTAAAAAGTAAATAAACACTAGGTGACGATGCACTCTGACGAAAAAAAAACTGACAGGGCTGCATATGGATCTGGACAAAAGTGCATTAGAAAAAGGTACCGAGTTTTAGTGTCAAGAAATAAGTAACATACACAGTATAGGAGTAGGCTTTTGTGAGGCCACCTAAATGGGCAAATTAGTGTGTTTCTACTCGTACGATGGCTCCGTACGATCTAGATTTGTGTGTTTGAGAACTAAAACGGGTAAAATTATGTGCTGACAAACTTTAAACAAAGCTGACACTGGGCACAGGTCTAGCCGAGCATTGATCTCTAATTATTTTTTGATCGATGACATAATATTAGATTGTATCGGTGGAGGTTAAAACAATAAATGTACCCCTATATATATATATAAATACTCAACAAAGCCGATAAGACATTTCACCTCCCCAGGTTCAAGGTTCAAGGTTCAATTTCATCTTGGTAAATTTTTCTCTATCCTTAATGAACACTTTTTTTTCCATATTCAAATCATCCCAGTCTACTCCACAAGTTGTGAAAGGTAATCCAGAAGAAATAGCACAACATGTTCTTGATGATATCCTCGCAGTGAAGATAGAAATCAGACAATATAATGAGATGACAGGAATAATGAACAGCAACACCCTTTACTACAAAATGTTCCAATTGATAGACTCCGACCACCGCAAGGAGTTACAAGAATTAAAACACAAGTACCTGCAAGATCTCTCAAAAGCAAAGTATTTTCGACTGCTTTTGGCTATCTACAAAAAACACCTTACAGAACTATGTGATCTTTTAGACATCTTCAAAAACAACTACAACCACGGTCTTTACGAATCTCATGTTGTTAAAAATAGATCTCGGCTGGACTCTAAAACTTCCAAATCTTCCAAATCTTCCACACCTGTATCATCCACCAGTTCAATAACCACAGTAGAATCAAGCAATGTGGAGTTTGTCGACAAGATAACCATGGATGCCCCCGATAACTTGGTTGATCCAATTTCTTTTAATTTATTCAGCGATCCAGTTGTGACACCTTGTGGCATTACCTATGAAAAAACAGAAATATTAAAGCATATCCAAAGCAGAGGTACTTTTGATCCCATTACCAGAGTACCATTTAAAGCTGATCAACTTTATCCCAACTTAGTCATTAAAGATACAGTAGAAGATTATATTAAAACGAAGAAACAGGAATTAAAACTTGCATAGTCCTAAATTTATAAAAATTCTAAGAATAAATTGAAAATAATTTAAAAACCATTTTTGAATGATAGAAATAAGCACTCTTTTTCTACCTGAATATCACTTTGAGGTTTAATCAAACCATACTTCTTTAAATTTGTTTTATATTATAGCATATGGAATACTCTTTTGCCTTGGCTATTGGGTTACTCTATCGCTTTTTGAGGTTCTGATGTTATCATGCATATAAATGAAATCTAGCCCACCTCCCTCTTGAAAAAAAGTACGATGAGCATCTCTCAAAAGATATTGAATCAAACGGAGATATCAAGTAAGCCACAATGAGAAACTTGATAATTCTTAATAGAGGTAACATAAAACCCGAGTCAAGGACATATCCTGATTTGGAACTTGTTAACTCTGTTTTTGATACGGTCTCTGATAGTATTACGTTTGCCTTAACTTCAGAGGAATCAAATGTCGTTGAGATTCAACAATTCATGAAAACAGGAGAGGTTCTAGTGTTGGCCAGCTTTCCCGTTACGTCTTACTCCAAATTGTTAAGTTTTAACCATTTTGTGGAGTCAAACCAATTGATCTTAGTGTTTGAAAATGGTGATATTGTTTCAGCAACCTACGACTCCACCAATCCAGATTACGAAACGACCTTTGTTGAAATAGTTGGGTCCATCGATGTGGGTTTACTTGCATCTTGTTGGTCTCCAGATGAAGAAACTTTATCTATATTGACCAAGGAGAACAAGTTGGTTTTGCTATCAAGGATGTTCGAGCCAGTAAGTGAGAAGGACTTAAACCCTGATGATATCAAGATTACCGATTCAAAGCATGTTTCCGTTGGTTGGGGTAAGAAAGAAACCCAGTTCAAAGGGAAAGGTTTTAAGGCGTTGGAAAGAGAAAAAGAAGCCTTGAAACATGCTGGCTTGGATTTAAAGGAAGATTCACCATTGAGAGATCCAACGGTGGCTGAAATCGAGAAGGGGACCATTTCTAATATGGATGACCAAACTCAAAAGATTAGTTGGAGAGGAGATGGCCAATACTTCTCAGTCACAACTATTGAGCCAGTCTTAGTGGAAGATACGAGCGAGTTATATGACAGAAGAGTGATTAGGGTATTCACTCGTGAAGGAGAATTGGACAGTGTAAACGAAGCTGTTGATGGTCTTGAGCATAACTTGGCATGGAAGCCACAGGGATCTTTGATAGCTTCAACTCAAAGACACTTGGATCAAGATGGTGAGGAATGCTTGGATTTGGTATTTTACGAAAGAAATGGGTTGAGACATGGCCAATTCAATACTAGATTGAACCCATTTACTGAAGTAGTGAGGAATCTAGAATGGTCTTGTGATAGTGAAGTTTTATTATTTCAACTTCACGATAGAATTCAACTATGGACCACGAAGAATTATCATTGGTATTTGAAACAAGAAATACTTATTAATACCATTGACTTGCCAACCAACCATATTCTCTTTGCCAAATTCCATCCAGAAAAACCATTACACCTTATGATTGGTACTCTTGCGGGGCTTGAAATTATTGACTTGGCTTACAAAATTGTAACTGGTCCAACAGAATTGGGAAACGATGTTGGTATGACGTTGGTGACTGATGGATCTTTGTTAAAGATTACTCCATTGTCAGTTGCCAATGTCCCACCACCAATCAGTTTCAGGGAAATTGAAGTGATAGAAAACATTAATGATTTGGCTGTGAGTAAGTCAAATGGAAGATACGCCGCCTTGATGAGTGCCAATAATATCATTTTGAGTGAACTTTCAATTGATGAAATAAAGAAGGGCAAGCATCCACAAATTTCAGGTACAATTGACAGCATATCCTTGGGTTTAGAGCACAATGAATTTGCTAAACAGATTGCCTTCATTGGAAATAACTTGATAGCGATTGCTGTTGATGGTCCAGCAACTTCAAGAATACTAGTTTTTGAAGTTGATGACTTCGATACTCCAATGTTCCGTGACTCAATTCAATTACCTTCCAAGCTTGTTATCTTGAAATCTCAATCTGATTTTGATGGTGTTGCAGTTGAGGGTATTGATGGAACTGTGTATCAGATCAACATGGAAGCCGAACTTAAAACTGTTGGTAAATTTCCACTGTTGTGCCGTGATTTTGAGTTAAGCAGAATTAAGACGGATGACTATGAAAGTGAATTTCACTTGTTTGGTTTATCGAGCAATGGTAAGTTATATGCCAATGATGAACAAGTAGCCACTGGTGTTACTTCATTGAAAATTACAGAGTCACATTTGTTATTCACCACTGTTTATTCACAATTGTGCTTTATGCACTTAAAATCACCAACTGGATCTTTTGATTTCGAAGTATTCCAAAATCCAAACCAGAATGATGGGTTGGTCGACGAAAGAATAAGGCAAATTGAGCGTGGTTCAATTTTGATCAATGCCATGCCAAGTAAGTATTCTGTGGTTTTGGAAGCTCCAAGAGGTAACTTGGAAACTATCTGTCCTCGAATTTTGGTTGTCTCAGGTGTTCGTAACTACATCACCAACAAGCAATACAAGGAAGCATTCCTTGCTTGTCGTACCCATAGAATTGATTTGGATATATTGCATGATTACAATCCTGAGTTATTCTTCAACAATCTTGAGTCATTTGTCAGCCAAATCCATAAAGTGGAGCACTTGGACTTGTTTGTCTCTTGTCTTCACGAGGATGACGTGACCGTCAGTAAATACAAGGAAACATTGAAGGAATCTGACAATATGACAAAGGAATTCCAAGCCTTGCAAGTTTCAACTAAAGAAGTACCTGCTCCATCACAATTACGGAAAATTATCAAGAATAAAGAAGACGTGGTAGACTTGAAAGACTCCAAAGTTAACAGAATCTGTGAAGGTATCTTGTCTGTTCTTAAGAAACCAGAGTACTTTGAAACTTACTTGCAAACCATTATTACGGCTTATGCTTGTCAAAAACCTCCTAACTTAGTGGATGCATTAAAGTTAGTTGGAACTTTTACCGATAAGGAAAGGTCTGAGAATGCGATTACTCATTTGTGTTTCTTGCAGGATGTGAACAAGGTCTATAACACTGCATTGGGCTTGTACGATGTGAGATTAACTTTGGGCATAGCTCAACAATCTCAAAAGGATCCAAAGGAATATTTACCTTTCTTGCAAAACTTACATGTCCAGCCGGAGTTGAGAAGAAAGTTTTTAATCGATGACCACTTGAAGAATTACGAGAAGGCTTTGAATTGGTTATTTGAACTTGGAACCGAAGCACATGAAGAATTCAATGATTATATGGTTGACCATGAATTATACAAACCTGCATTAGCCATTTACAGGTATGATGAGAACAGAACCAATGTTATCTACCGGTTATATGCTTCTCATTTGAACGAGAAGCAACTTTTCAACGAAGCAGGATTGACCTACGAATACTTGTCTGACTTTGAAGCAGCGTTGGAGAATTATATTTTGGGCAAGAAGTGGAGAGAGGCATTGGCAATTACTGAACGTGACGAGTTCTCAGGAAAGAAGGTTGATTCTGCAACCAGATTGGTTGCTGCTTTAACCGAGGATCACAAGTATTCGGAAGCAGCTGAGATTGAGTTCTATTACTTGAACAATATTGAAGAGGCCATCAAGTTATATTGCAAGAACTACAAGTACGAAACAGCTATCTTGATGGCTACTAAGGAGAAGAGAAGTGACTTGATTGAATCTCTTGTGGATGGACAGCTTAACGAAGGATTTGGTACGATTGCTGAATTACTTGCAGACTGTAAGGGACAATTCAACTCTCAGTTGAAGAGATTAAGAGAATTGAGAGCAAAGAAGCAGGAAGATCCTTACTCCTTTTATGGAGTCCCCGACGACTTGGATGCACCTGATAATGTATCTGTTGCTGCCTCCGAAACGTCCACCACTCCATCTTTCTTCACGAGATATACCGGCAAGACATCAGGTACAGCCAAAACTGGTGCTTCAAGAAGAACGGCCAAGAATAAGAAGAGAGAAGAAAGAAAGAGAGCCAAGGGTAGAAAGGGTACGATTTACGAAGAGGAATATCTTATCAAGTCTGTGGGACGTATGTTAGAGAGGTTGGAGGAAACACAAGCAGATGGAATTAGCCTTATTGAAGGTTTGCTTAGAAGACAATCCAAGGAACAGGCGTATCAGATCCAAAATAACTGGATTGAGCTTCTTGACCTTATCAAAGAAAACATTCATGAAATCCATCAAATGAGTGAAAGAGATCGGGAAAGAGTTGATGACAATGGTGAAGTTTACTTGATTGACGAGATTCCAATTCCAAAGATTAATGAGTTCCCCAAGAAGAATATCTTGGATTTTTAGAAGCTATCAAAATGTAGAATTTTTGATTATGATAGAATAAATAAAACGAAACACCACTAAAGCTCTACATACTCTTCTTTTCGTATTTAATAGCCAATTCCTGTTTCATCTGGCCGACTTCATGATCAGTAACAATGCTGTGTAAGCCAAGAATGGCATTCTTGGTTCCGTCAGTAACAGCATGTTTTTTACCCTTACTAAAACACATGTATTTATGGGGCATATTGGTAGCTTCTCCCAAGCCGTAGCCATCACTGTAGGTGCCATCCTTTAAGGTAACGCGTATCAAGACCGAGAATTTGGCAGAGTGTACTTCATTAATTTCGTCATATGATTGTAACAAGACTTGAATATCAATGATTTCAGTTGACCATCCGTCGAATCCAAACACTTCGTTAGCAAGATTGAATAAAACGTTGGACGATAAGTCGCTGAATTTGGGGTGGATGCCTGTTCGAATTTTGGAGTCCCTTGTTGATCTCAATATGTCCAATCTTGACTGAAGAGTTCCTATTTTGCGTAGAGACCATTCTGGAATAAACGAGTGGCGTTGTTGTTCTTGTTCATGTTCTTGTTCAAAGAGACTTAGATCAGGAAAAAACTCTACTGTTGAAGGCAACTGCGCTGTTTCTGGATCAATATCGTATTTAGAATCAAAGTTGAATACCATGACTGACCCAGGCCTAATAATAATCACTTGAAATCAAGGCATCAAGGCATAAAACTGCCGATATTTGTTTCGTTGGTAGTTTTGCTTAAAGTAGTACACTTTTGCTGCAGTTGCGCAGTTTCGCAGTTCCACACTCGCTCGCTTGTTCCATCCAGACACGTCTCTTGTCAGTTTGGTTGAAACACGTACTCATTCATCAAATCCTAAAACCCAACCACCACACGAAACTCGCTGACCCTTTATATTTATCAATTGCAGAACCTAGCGGGTGGTTACAGATGGAGTATATCAACAGTTTACTATCACAGCAGAACCAGGTTCAGCTGGTTGAAGAAGCAATTCCCACGCTTTGCAATCGTCTTCAGCATGCTACTCTATCATCAGATCGACGTTCCGCCGTACTTGGCTTAAAAAGTTTTAGCAGACAATACAGAGAAGCCGTGGTTGAATATGGTTTGAGACCGTTGGTTTCTACTTTAAAAAAGGACGCCAACAACCCAATAATTGTCAAAGCAGTATTGGAAACGTTGTTGATCTTGATTATTCGAGGCGAATCAGATGAAGACCTCACTCGTGGCTGGATCTCGCAGCAGTCACGTATACAAAATGGAAAATACCCCAGTCCGTTGCTTATGGATGAACTCTCGCTTGAAGATCAGTTCTCCTTATGGATTGCAGACGAAATAACTCAAGACCACGAAGCCTTTGCCTTGTTGGTGGAAATTCTTCTGGAAAATGACGACTTTCACATTAGACTTTATGCATTACAGCTCTTGGAATCCCTTGTTTCAACAAGAGCTATAAAGACCAAAGACTGCCTTTTGAATATCCCTACGTCCACCTCAATTCTTGTCTCACTCTTGAATGATATAAACGATCCCATTAGAAACGAAGCCATTTTACTTTTAATGGCTGTTGTCAACAATAACTTCAATATTCAAAAATTGGTTGCATTTGAAAACACATTCGACAAGTTATTTGATATCATTGACGAAGAAGGTGGTATCAGAGGCTCCATCTTGGTACAAGATTGTTTAACTTTAATCTTCAACTTATTGCAATATAATGCTTCCAATCAGAAATTCTTCTTGGAAACCTTGTGTGTCCCAAGATTAGCAAAACTCTTGGGAGAACCAGTGGAAGAGGCTTTGCCACAGGATGACTCTACCAACGGAGCTGCTTTATTAGACTCAAACCCTCCAATGGTATGGACAGAACAAAGATTACAAAATATGTTCATTGCATTGGATATTTGCAGATCTTTTGTGAGTGAAGACAATGATCTGACTCTCCAAAATCAAAACAAATTGTTCCAAGCAGGAATTCATTTTACCGTCTTAAAGTTGGTTTTCTCTCCATTAACTAACAATGACGTTAGATCCATCGCTTTGATGGGGACTGCCGACTTAATTAGGGGAAATTCTGATATTCAGTTTGAATTCTCCCGTATTGATGTTCCGTACATTGATCCATCATTACCCTCGCATTTACAAGTATATGATAGAACGATTCCAGTATCTATCGCTTTATTGAATTGGGCCTTATTCATCAACTCAGTCCATTCGTTTGATATTAGAATCGGTGCTTCTACTTGTTTACACGCATATTTCAAGAATAATCCCGATACCAAGTCAACCTTCTTATCGGAACAAATCAAAGCATATACCGTTCCCGGATATTATGATCTTCAGCTGGAAGAAGAAGAAGAAGAAGAAGAAGAAGAAGGAACCGAAAACGGTACAGGAGCAAATGGTGCTGCCAATGATCCGAACAGTGTCAGTCCTCCTTTTGGAAATATATTCTCTACATTAATGGATTACGACACAGACATGAAAATAAATCCATACAAGTCCTGGTTTTCTGCCACCACATTGATGTACCTTTTTGAAGATTCAGAAGAGAATAAAGAAATTGCACGAAACGTCAAGACTGGAGACGAGAGCTCAGGGGGAGAAGTGATGTCTTCGATTCAAGCTATTTCCGGTGTGTTGATTACAACATTGGAAAATATGGATCCAAGAATTGCAATTTCATACTTGATGCTACTCACAGTATGGAGTTTTGAAGATTTCAATGCTACAAATGATTTGCTTAGTGATGCATCAATCACTCGTTCGATTTTAGCTTTCTTGTCCAACGCCTCTACTGAAAGAAGTCTATTAGTTCAAGGAATGGCAACAATATTGCTAGGTGTGGTCTATGAATTTTCTTCAAAAGATTCTCCCATTCCTAGAAAAGACTTGCACACGTTATTGTCCAAATCCTTAGGAAAAGATAACTACTCGTTAAAGGTTAAACAATTTAAAGAAGGTGAAAAGTTCAAAGATTCCGATGTTGTGAGTATTCACAAAGACGAGTCAGGTTTACCTGAAGTCTATTTTGATGGGATCTTTATTGATTTAATCAAAGAAAATTATTCAAGAATCAAACGTGCTTTATTTCACGATCCTGACTCTGATCCTCACGGTCGTTTAACATACGAGGTATTTGAAGAGCTTGATGCAAAATATGGATCCTTGCAAGGCGAGTTGAGAGATCAACAGGAAGCTGCAAAGTTAAAGGAAGCATCCTTGAATGGTAATATTTTTGATATTACAGCTAAATTTGAAGAACTAGAAAAGAAACTCTTGGATGTCAATAAGGAATTTACAGAACTCAAGGAAAAGCATATTGTTGTCACTGAGGACTATGATAATTCGTCTAAAGCTTTGGAAGCAACAACGAAGGCAAAACAAGAATTTGAGGCATTGTCTCAAAAGTATCACGACGAACTTCAACAGGCTTTAAAAAAGGCATCAACTTCTGGCGACTCTATTTCCAACTTGGAACAGAAGTTGGAGGCAACAGACCAAGCTAAAAAGAAACTTGAAGATGGGATTAATAACATGACTCGAGATTTATTTCAGTTGAAGAAGCAGAAGAGTGAATTGGAAAATAAGATTAAGTCTGTTGAAAAAAATCTCCAAACATCAAAGAAAGAAGTGGAACAGAACAAGTCTACTTACAACTCTCAAATCGAGAAATTGAAGGCTTCTTCTGAGGAATCAAAACAAAAAATTGATGCCTTAAATCTTGAAATCCAAAGAATTACAGCTGAGAATGAAACTAAGACCAGAGAAGTTCAAGAAAAGCTTGGTGAAATCGAAGCGAGTAATGAACATTTGATGGATAAATTGAGAACTGCCTCGGTCGCATTCCAGGATATGAAGCTGTCTAAATCAGCTGTCGAAGAAGAATTAAGCAATTTAAAGACAGCAATGGAGGGTAAAGATGAAGAATTGTTGGTTATCGAGGAACTTCAATTGGAAATCTCAGTTTTGACTCTGCATAACGAAAAATTAGAAGAAGACCTTGAAATCTTCAAGAACAAATCAGAAAGTACAATCCAAGAGTTAGAGAAAAAGTTAAAAGAGCACGAATTGACCAACAAGGAACTCACAGCAACTAACGAGCAGCTTTCCGCTACTTTGGATTCCTTAAAAGAAGAAATCAAATCAAAAACTGAGGAGTATCTTAGTTCTTCCTCGGAAACAAATTCGGAATTGGAACAGTTGAGAAGTGAAAACAAAAGCCTTCAAAGTCAAATTGACGATTTGAAATCAAACCACGAGGAAATCACAAGTAAACATACCGAACTCATAGATGTACATCTGAAATTGTCAAAGAATCTTGAAGAGTCGGAAGCAGGTTCCTCAAAATTGAAGGAACAGGTATTGATTCATGAACAGAACATCTCTGATTTACATAATGAACACCAAAAGGTATTGGAAGACAAGGAAAAAAATGCAGAGAATATGAAGGACTTGTACGAGGAACAAGTTGTATCGTTGAAGGCCGAATTGCAGACAGTGAAGGATCAATTGGAAGAATCTGTCAAAAACTTCTCCGAAACAGAAAAAAAACTCAATGATGCAAAGTCCAGTGTATCAGAGAACGAAAATTTGGTCAAGATATCTAATGGAAAACTTGATGCACTTCAAAAGGAGTTGGATTCGTTGCATACTTCTAAGAAAGAATTAGAAACAGAATATGAATCAAAAAATATTGAATTTCAGAAAATTAATGACCAGGGAGAGGCCAAGAGGAAAGACTTGGAGATTGTACTTCAATCCGCTCAGAATGAAATTGAAACACACAAGCAAAAGGGATCTGAAATTTTAAAGTTGTATGAAGAAACCAAATCAAAACTTGACAAAGTCAATTCGGAATTTGAACTTACTCAAAAGATGCTGTCAGAAGAAGCGGAGAGTTTTGCCAAGGAGAAACAACGGTTGATGGAATTGCTTGACCAGCAAGAGACTGCTGCCCGTGAAGAAAAGTCCATCTACGAACAGAAGCTCAAAGATTTAGAGTCTTCATCCGAGAAGCTCAAGAATGAAACCCTGGAAGTTAAACTTGAAAAGACTCAAATCATGAAGGAATTAGAAGCAAAAGAAGTCCAATTTAAGAAAATCATATCAGACTTGAACTCTGTCAATTTACTTTTAGAGGAAGAAAGAAACAAGATTGTTCTAGTGGAAAAAGAAAATGCAGACCTCATGAAAGATATTTCTACAATCAAACAAACCCTTGAAGCTGCTGAATTAAAAGCAAGCGAGTTGGAAGCTTTGAGGAAAGATCTTTCTACCAAACTTGAAGATTCTGGGAATGCAATGAGCGAATTAAAGAGTGCATCATCGAAAAGGGCCGAGGAATTGGAAAGTTCGAAACAAAAACTCTTTACCGAGCTAGCTGAAGCCAAAGAAGATTTGAATGAATTAGAAAAGTCCAAAAAAGAGCTCACAACTAACCTCAATGTAGTTAAAGAGGAGTTGAATGAGTTGAGGAGCAATTCATCAAAGGAAGTAAATGAATTGAAAACATCAAAACAAGAACTCTCGACAAGACTCACAGAGTTTGAAACTGCTCTTAATGATTTCAAAAAGAAGTCATCAAAAGAAGCTGACGAATTGACCAGCTCTAAGGAAGAACTTCTGGCTAAGCTTAGAGATTCCGAAAAGTCATTTAATGATTTAAAGACTCAGTCTTCTAAGGAATTAAATGACTTAGAAAAAGCTAAACAAGAGTTGACTTCCAAGCTTAAAGAGTCAGAAGATACCTTGAGTGATTTAAAGACGAAATCTTCCAAGGAAGTTAACGATTTGGAAAGTTCAAACAAAGAACTTTCAGAAACACTCAACAAAACTGAGGAGAAGTTGAAAGAATTGGAGAATAAGGCTACAAAGGAAACAGAAGCTTGGATTAATTTAAAAGAGAAACTTACCTCTAAGATTTCTGAGTGTGAAAAGGCATTGAATGACTTGAAGAATAAGTCGTCAAAGGAAGTGAGTGAGTTGGAGAGTTCCAAGCAGGAAATCTCCATTAAAATAAAGGAGACAGAGAAAGAATTGAATGACTTAAAGAGTAGCTCCACAAAAGAAGTGAATTCCCTTAAAAAGATAATATCCGAAGGTGAAAACAAGATTTCAAATCTTCAGAAGGATTTGGAAAACAAAATCAAGGAAATAGAAAATGAAAGAGAAATGCTTACCAAAAACTCAGAGACTGTTGTCAAGGAATATAGCGAAAAGATTAGTTTGTTAGAGGAGACTCTCAGACAAGCCAAGAATGACCACAATGAAAAAGCAACCTTGATTACTGAAGAAAAATCTCAACTAAGAAGCACATTAGAGACTGTGAATGCAGAAGTGGAATCTTTGAAATCGAAATTAGTTGTCGCTCAAGGTCAATTGGAGAAAGCACAAGAGGCAGGAGCTTTGGAAAAGGACCAATCATTGAAAGTTGCAAAGGAAAATGAGAAAAAGATTGCCAAGTTAACCCTGGAAATTAAAAGTAATGAAGAGCTTGTCACTGAATTGAACCACAAGTTGAGAGAATTACAGACCAACTTTGAATCCCAAGCAAAATCTTTCAGTGATATTGAGAGCAAATTAACTGTCAAGATTGAAGAAAACAAAAAGCTTTCTGACAACAAGACTACAATGAGTAAGACAATAGAAGAAAGTGAGGTTATAAAAAACGGTCTTTTAATGAAGGTAAGCGAGTTAGAACAAGCATTGACAAAGGAAAAATCCGCTCAACAGGATGCACAAAAAGAGATTTCCACGTTAAGCAAATTGAAGGATGAATTAATGTCGAAGAGCTCTGAATTATCGAGTGCATTGTCATCCAAAGATAAGAATTTGAATGAATTTCAATTAAAGCTTCAGGATGAGTCCAAAATCTTGAAGAGTGAGATTGCTCTGTTAAGTTCAAGTAAGGAACAATCTGAGAACGAGATTAAGAACTTGGAACAGCAAATCACAACTTTGAAGAATGATTTTAGAAGTAAGGAGGAAGAATTGGATCGGTTAAAGACTGAACTTGTAGGTTTCAAGACAACTCAAAAAGAATTGACCGATCTGAAGAAGAAACACGAGGAGATCCAAGAGAAGTTCAATGCATTGAACCAGAATTATGAAATATCGCAGAAACAGGTAGAAGAATCAACTAAGAAATATGACGATTCGCAAACTCAGATGAAGGAAGTCAGCCAAAACCATGAAGAGTCTCAGAAAAAGTTGAAAGAAATGATCAAATCACAAGAAGAGTCTCAACAACAATTGAAGGAAGTGAATCAAAAATACGAGGTTTCCCAGAAGCAGTTAGACGAAGCAAATAAGAAACATGAGGATTCAAAAGCAGAATTAAAAGAAATTACCCAGAAGCATGAGGAGTCGCAAAAGAAGATAGAGGATCTGAACAAGAAACACGAGGAGATACAGCAAAAGTTAGATAAAATGAGCCATAATTATGGTGAATCTCAAAAGCAGTTGCAAGAAGCAAACCAGAAGCAAGATGATACTGAAAAGAAATTATCCGAACTGAACCAGAAGCTCCAAGATATTAAAAGCAGTACAACAGAACTGAACAAGAAGTTTAGTGAGTTCACAGAAAAGTTGAGTGAGTTGGAGGCCAAACTAGTTAAAACAGAAGACGAGAACAAGACATTGAGTTCCGAAATAACTGACTTGAAGCAGGTTTCTGATACTTTAAGTAAAGAGAAGAACCTGTTGGAGTCTCAATTGACCGAGTCGACCACCGCAATGAAACAACTTGAACAGGAGAAGAGTCTTGTTTCCAAGAGCTTGGATAAAGCAAAGAGTGAAGGAGACCAGATGACACAAGATATTAATCAGAAGGATATTCAAGTTAAGGAACTCGAAAACAAGTTGAAGTTGGTAACCGAGGAGTTGAGTTCGTTGCAAGAGACTGGGGTTGAACAGGAAACCCAAGCAACGAGCCAAAAGGAAGCCTTGGACAACGCTGAACGAGAAAACGAGGAGTTGAAGAATATGATAAAGAAGTTACAAGAAGTTCAAGTTGAGAATGAGAAGTCTATTGCCTCCTTGAAGAAGGAAACTGAAGACCAGCAAGCCAAGCTCAAGGAACAAACGAAATCCGACCTGAGATTAGAATTGGATGATTTGATGTTGTTGATGGCAGAGATGGACGAGGTCAACAAGAAGTACAAGGCCCGTTTGAAGGCATTAGGAGAGGAAATTTCTAGTGACGAAGAAAGCGATGAAGGTGAGGAGAGTGACGAAGATGAAGATGAATAGATCCATAAGATAATATAAGATAATATAGCGTAACTCATTCAGAATCAAGAGCTTGAGATGGAGCGGGACTCGGCCCGGGGTGTAGGCGAAAACCGGATCTCGTATAACGGTCAGAGTGCGATGGGTCCTGACTATATGTAACACTAAAATATCTCGAAAAAAAAAAACCCCGAGATCGAAAAGTACGGTGACGCAGACGTGGAAAGGACACAAGATTTGACCCGATGATCCTTCTTATAGACTCGTATGATTCATTCACAAACAATTTGGCCCATCTTTTGCGGGAGAATGCCAAACAGGAAGTTGTGACGATCCATAACGACTCTTTTACACCCGATGAATATCACGATTTCTACACAGATTACTTACAACAGTTTGAGTATGTGGTGATCGGACCGGGCCCTGGTCACCCTGCCATTGAGAAGGATGTAGGGATTATCAGCTGGTTGCTTAAGAAGTACCGTCACTGTCCCGAACCTCCTGCATCAGTCGTGCCTATCTTGGGTATATGCTTGGGATTCCAGAGTATTTGTCATGAGTTTGGCAACACAGTAAAGAAGCTCAACGACGTGAAACATGGACAGGTGTACACTATGTATCCGATTGAGTGTGAGTTGTTTCCTGCAAACGACACATTGGTTCAACCTTTCGACAGTGTCAGATACCACTCACTCTATGTTTCCGAGTTGAACGATGAAATATTACCCTTGGCATACTGCTACGAGCCCAACAACCACAAGGATGGCAACAAAGTGTTACTGGCCGCCAAACACAAGAACCTTCCATTTTATGGCGTCCAGTACCACCCGGAATCCATTTGTTCATCTAACGGCAAAGAATTGATCGCCAATTTCACCAAGATTGCAACAAAGTACAACATGGAACACCGTCCCAGTGTATTTGAAGCAAAAGTTGATGTTGACGAAAACCACGCTGTTCACGAAATCTCATTGATAAACGGAGACGGATTGAAGTCGAATGATCGTCCAGTGACCACCAGAAAACTTGAATTAAATAACGAGATTACTCCAATTGACTTGGCCGACTACTTTCATAAAAGCAATAGAGAGTTCATTTTGTTGAACTCTGCATCTTCACCGGGTGAATGGTCTGTTATTGGGTTGTACATAGACCAAAAAACCCAAGTGTTTTCTCATTCGCTTGACGATCCAGATCACTTGACTATCTCAACGTACTGCGGCGACAAGGACGATACGAAAGATATAACGATTGAATCTCAGGAATCTGTATGGAATAAGTTAGCTGACTACATGAAACAGGAACATATTGCTAGAAAGGAAGTCAATAAGAAGTTGAACCAACCACCCAGTCGTGACTTACCATTTATTGGAGGATTCATGGGTCTTATTTCGTACGAAGAAGGACAACACATTGATACCAAGAATCTAGAACTGTTTTGTAACCAGGCCACTCCTGATTTGAAAATGGCCTTTATTGAGAGAAGTATTCTTTATGACCATATCAATAAGGAATGGTTCATTGTTTCTATTACTCACGATGAAGATGCTACCTGGGTTGAAGAAACCTACAACGAGATCATGTTGAATCAGAGTGACATGAAGATTAATATAGACGAAGTTTCTTTCACGGTTGCGGAATTGTGCAAGGACGAAGACAAGTATAAGATTAAGTTTGACTTCCCATCACAGGAGGTTTACAATGAGCAGTTTGCTTTATGTCAAGAGTATTTACATTCGGGCGATTCGTACGAGTTATGCTTGACGACACAACTGAAGATTACATTACCAGATTATATCAAGCCGTGGGATATTTACAAGGTATTGACATTGAAGAAGAATCCATCGCCATTTTCGTGCTTTATGGAGTTTGACGACTGTGTCTTGATATCTTCGTCTCCCGAAAGATTCTTATCCTGGAAGGATGGTGTTGATGGCAAGAAGACGATAGAGTTGAGACCAATCAAGGGTACGGTGAGAAATACACCCGAGATGTCATTTGACGCAGCCTCCAAGATCTTGAAGACACCCAAAGAGATGGGCGAAAACTTGATGATTGTCGATTTGATCAGACACGATTTGTTTCAGTTCACCGACGATGTCAATGTATCGCAGTTGATGACCGTCGAGGAGTACAAGACCGTGTACCAGTTGGTGAGTGTCATTCAGGGGAAGCTTACAGGCGATGTGTATCATGGTATTGATATATTGCACGCCTCGCTTCCTCCAGGCTCGATGACTGGGGCACCCAAGAAGAGATCAGTTGAGTTGTTACAAGATATTGAGCATATGCAACCCAATGGTACCAGAAGAAGAGGGATCTACAGTGGAGTTGTGGGATATTGGTCTGTGACCGACGATGCAGATTGGTCCGTTGTGATTCGGTCGGTGTTTCGCTACAACGACGATAAAACCCGGCAGGATACCACCGATATCTGGAGAATCGGCGCTGGTGGAGCCATCACTGTGTTGAGCGACGTGGAGGGCGAATGGGAAGAGATGAAAATCAAGCTTTCAAGTGCATTACAAGCATTTCAATAGAATTATGTATAAAGTTTTCTGTACTTATAATATAGGTACTATCTTAGGAGTAGAAGAAGATGATGGTGTGTGTCATGTGACCTGGTCAGATTTTCTGTTCAGCAAAAATTTTTTTTTGTTGATTGTCGACAAAAGGAAGCCATCAACAAGTAGATCTTTGAATCAGTTTATTAATGTCATTCTTTGGTTTTGATACTACCGGCCCTCCAAAAGGAGGTAACTTGGAGTCGGAATCATACGACTTCCAGGAAACTTATGAAGGATTAGGCGAAGTTGATGATACTTTTAATGTCGAAACCTTTGGTAACTCAGCTGACGTTGGCCACTTTGCCTCAGTGCCTCCAGCCAGAGCTCCTGTTCCACAAACAGGCCAAGTCAGTTATGCTCGTGCTGCTGCTGCATCGAATGATGACGAATTTATGCAAGATTTATGGGGCTCGTCCAACGCTCCTAGTGGTCCTACTGAACAGCAAGGCCAGATGTCCGAGAAGAAGATTTTATCTTTGGAAGAGATCGAGGCCCAATTGACTTCAATTGACCAGCAACAACACCATGCGCAACAGCAACAGCAACAGCAGCAACAGCCCCAATTCCATCCATTTGGTATGCCTGGAATGATGCCTCCTATGCAATATGGTGGTTACATGATGCCTCCTAACGGATTCATGCCTCCTCCAGGACAGTATGGCCAGTTCCCCAACGGACCCATTCCACAATATGTACCAATGTCGCAACAACCTCTCAACCAGGTTCAATTGCAGCAGCAGATTCCTCAACTCCAACACCAAGCTCTTCAACAACAGCATCAGCAGCAGCAACAACAACACCCACCACCACAGCAGACGCCAATCCCATTGGTCCAGCAGCAACACCAGGCTCAGCCAACCCAAGTTCCAGTTCAAGAACAACAACAACCACATCAGGTTCAACAACAAGCTGCCAAGGACATTTCCCAGAATGTTGTTCCGCAACAAGCAAGACAACAACACGCAAAGGCTGATTTGTCTCAGTTTCCTCTTTTGGGAACCAAGGCTGCAGTGGGCCATACTGGCCATGCTAGCCATGCTGGATCTCACTATCAGCAAGTGGCCAACCAGGAAGTTGAAGAACAGGACGAGAACACCCATTCTCATCACCACCACCAACACCATCACCAACACCACCACCAGCAAGATTTGACGCCTGAACAGCAAGAAAAGATTGCCATAAGACAGGAGAAGGTCGCTCGTATCATGAAGTACTCGGGTATTATGAATCCAAAGGATAAGGATTTTGTCACTCGTTTCCAGTTGTCACAGATTGTTACGGAAGATCCATACAACGAAGACTTTTATGCCCAGGTCTACAAGGTGATCCACCCTAAGGCTAACCATTCCCAGCCTAGTGAACAGCAACACAACTCTATTGCCCAAGCATACTTGGAACAGAGTGGTCACAGATTAGGTGGTCGTTTCAAGAGAGCCGATGTTGCATTGCAAAGAATGCAGCAACAAGTCCAGAAGGCAGTTACTGTTGCGAAAGAAAGACCCAAGTTGACCCAATACGCCAGAGAGGGGGCCTTAGGAAAGATCTCTATTGGTACTGGTAAGAAACCAAGACAACAGTTAGAGATCATCAGTAAGGCTGCTCAAAGAGAAATCGAGAAGCAGGAAGCTGCTAAGAGAGAATCAGGTTCAGACAATCTTACTGTATCTGCAAAGAAGGACAGATCTCCTTCTATTTCTGCTCCTTCCAAGCTTACGAACAGGTACTCGAGCAAAGACATTATGAGCACCTTGGAAAACATGATCACAGAGCTTATGAATGTCGAGAGTGAATCCAGAGATAGACCAGATGTTGACACCACCAAGTTGTGGGAATCTTTGCGTGTCTTGGAACAACCTTCTTCTTCAGGGGATGACGAGTCTGAAGTTAATCCATTCATCCAGTGCTTGAACTACAACAAGGCCTTGAAGATCTTGCCACGTTTGTTCAAGTTTTTGTCGAGAGAACAAATTCTCACGATTGCTACTTTGATTATGTCGAACTTGGAGAACTTAGTCGTGATCAAGAACGGATCCTACACGACATACGAGTCCAAGAAGGTTTCCGAGAGTGTCTTGAAGTTGGTTGAGGCATACTCTTCTACATTCTCGAAGGTTTTGATGAATGCTGCGTTAGACTTTAAGTTTAACGAGATCATTGGGTTATTGGTTATTTTGATTGAACACAACAACGTTGCGTTTGTCTCGACAACCAAAATCGGGTTATCTATATTGACGACATTATTGTCTCGTGCTGAATTGATTATTGGTGAGGGAAGTATTTCTGCCACTGATCTTTCTGAGTGGTCTTCATGTTACGATGAATTGTTCACTGCCATCGAGTCGAGAATTGCCGCGATCTTCCCTCCACACGACGTTGATGATGGTTCATCGAGAGAAAACTATGTCTGGCAATTCTTGGCCACCTTATCGTTGGGAGGTAAGTTGAGCCACCAGAGAATTATTGTCGATGAAGTAAGAGACGAGATCTTTGGAGTAATGAACAGAGCCAAGGCCATTGAAAATACTGATTTGGCCAACTTGTACAAGAAACAGAACTTGTTAAACAATTTGAACATGTATTTGGTTGTCATGGGATTGGTGGCCGATGAAAATGAAATCAAGGAATTACAGAACTAAACCAAAAATAAATGGACATAATCTTAAGCCTTATAAAAACACACACAGTTTTTTTGTAATATTTATTCAATGTATCAAGTTCAGTCAAACTAACTGGAACTAGCTGGAACTGACTACTGGAATAGTTCATTTTTTTATTCTATTATTAGTAAAACTATCCCAAATCAAGTAAAAAAAGCCAAACTTCAATACAACGAAAAAGACATCCCGTATATTATAAAAAAGCTAATTTATTACTTTTTTTTCTTCGCAAACAATTGCCTCTGTTTCAATTATAGATAATTTTTATCGTCACCTCCTGTTTATGTTTTGATAAATACAAACAGACCAATTGAAACTTAGAAATATGTTCTATTTTTGACCATACATTTTTGCTTAGAATTAGAGTATTTAGGGTGTATTTATTCATTGGAACCGAAAAAAGTAAAAATGTCAAAAAGTTTAAAATAATACAAAGCACGAAATGAAGAAAATTATGAAATGACTTGTTGGGATGGTATTTCTCTGGTATTTGGCGAATTGTTGATGAAGGTAAATTCGGATTCTTTCGGATCGTCGTCTTCCTCCTGTTGTTGTAGTTTCTTCAACTCGTCGGCAATCGCCGCCTCGAGATCATCCAAATTGGGTTTGTGCAAGGTGCTCGTAATCGAAGACACTGATGAGGAACTGGAATAATGTACAGAAAATGTATCCTTAGTATCGGTAACCGGAGTAGTGCTGGCAGAAGTGTCCCGACTGGCCGGAGCAGACACGGCTTCGTGTTCTGGCTTGAAAGGTGGCATCAACCGTTCGGAACTGGCCGAATCTTGGTAGATTTCAATAGGTAAGAATTTTGAGCGGAATCCCTGTCTTGGAGTACAGTTGCGGGGCTTCGGGCTGGTGGATAAATGGTTGTTGAGTTGTTTTTCTCTATGCAAAAGTTCTTTGAGGTTGGCGATTTCTCGCTGCTGTTTCATGATGATGATGTTGTGTTGCTCAATGACCTGGGCCATTTCATGGTAATGCTCGATATCAAACTGAACAAAATCATCCTGTGGTGCTTCTTCTTGTAGTAGTTGCAGTGACACCAGTGTCGGCTGCAATTCCTCGAGCTTTGGAGTCTCGTTACAGAAATGATTAGGCTGTTCAACGAGTCTTAGGTTGCCGCGTGATACACGGTGTGATTTGTAGATATGAACGCTAGCTTCAAAGATGGAACATGCCGTATCGTTGGCTGGATCCAACTCTCCTTCTTGTGGCAACGAAAGATCACCTCGAGACGTGCTGTGACTGAATACACCTTCATTAAAGGAAATGGGTGAGTCCAAGAACAAATCGTTGGCGTTTTCTTCTTTAATTATGGGCGATAGATCGAGCAAGCGGTTTTGTGAGACACCAGTACTACTCCCACCGGTGGCTTCCTTATTGCGACTAGCGCCGCTGCCCGCCTCAGAACGCAGAACGTGTGAATGTGGGGATATTTGAGAGTTGATGGGTGTCTGAGGAATTGGCGTTGTAATGTAACCCGAGTAGCTTTTTCTGTTGGTGATTCTTGGTTGGGATAAAGTGGGTTTTACCTCATCGTGGCGGGCTGGAATGGGTTTCCTCAAACTAAGTTTGTCGAGGAACTTTTTTCGTATCTTCGTCTCTAAGATCGTAAAAGGATTAGACGACATGGAAAATTATACCATACAGAAAGACGAAGGAAATGGGAACTTAGGTATCGTTTGTAAAGAAGTTGTAAAGGATTTTATAATAGTGGGCTTATATGGCTCCTTGAGAAATGCAGGATTGCTGCATCAGGTGCTAAAATGTAACCCACATAAATTAGACAATGGGCGATTTGTTTTCCGAAAGGGAACAAGAAAGACAAATCAAGCACAAATGAGGGCAGAAAGCGAGATCCGCGGGCCACACAACGCAGATGAATTATTTATTTTTCTATATCGAGATACCGGTTTCCCGATTCAGACAAATGTCCACATTGTTTCTATAAAAGGTCACGGTTCGACTTCTTATTTTACTTCTCTCTCCTGAAAGAGCCCTTGTTACATTCCCAGCAAAAACAAAGAAATAGAAAGATGAGACATCGTTCACTAGGGCAACACACTCTCTCTGACATCTGCTTATTTTTTTTTCTTCTGTACTGTCTGTCTCTTTCTTTCTCATCTCAAAGCTGCATATACGTAAAATGTCATCATCAGGTAAGCGACCCCAACAATCGCCTCATTAAATTCCTCTTTAGCTTGAACCAAGCACGGATTTTAGACGAACAATGCTCTTGACGCATCAACAAATTAATGTGTTCCATTTGGGTACACTTCAGAGCTCTGTTTGCTACACCCTTCGTAATTGAAATTGAACGCATTTTACCAATTATAAAAAAATATTGCGGATGCGTGCGTGCTGATCCTTAGAACGAGCCGTTTGTCCTTGATATGTCAGTTCCGCTTATTAAGATTTACGTTCAGTTTCGTTCATCACACAGCTCTTCGCCAAAAAAAAATACAAACTGGATCATGCCATATAAGATTTCTCGTTCATAAAAAGGGAACTCAACCATTAAGCGAGTTGTTGCCTCTGACTTTTAGATTCGCATTGATGCTTTCAAATGAATTTCTCTTGGTTCCCTCAAAAATTTTTTTACGACATTTTGCCACAATAGGTCGTGTACAGCCATCAAAAATGTATGAAAGTGGTATAGAATTCCGGAAAATCAAAAAATAATAGCCACTTTTAAAAAAAAAAGTACAAAATAAAAAAATAATAGCTGCTTCAAAAAATAAAAACAACAAAACTAAAAATAAATGAGCAATAAAAATAAACAAGTACATGCAGTACTTATATATGATGCCTACACCACGTGAACTAATGCAAGTGCCATGCACCAAATATGATGAGAACAAACCTGCACAAAAAACAATCCCAAAATGACACAAAACAGATAGAGAATAACCACCAAGGTCATTGCAGCATTTTTCTAGCTTACAAGAAAACTGGTGGGTTAAACTACAAGGAACATCAGAAAGAGGAACAAGACAAGTCATTCTGCGTAAATCCAACATTGAAACGAGTACGAAACTTTATACATATTACATTTTTAGTTGCACGAAATCACCACACGGCCCCCAATAGCCGTAGAATCGCAACCAAATCCCCCCTCCCAGACACCAATCAACATTGAGCAAATATGCAACAAGTAACTGATGCTAAGTTGCTAACTCATGGATATGTCCATGGCCATATCCACAAGCACAAGGACCATACACACATCCACGGACACATCCACAATCATGACCATGACCAACATAACTTAGATTCCAACGGCCAGGGAAGTTCTGAGTGCGGTGAATTTGACGATTTATCTTTTTGTAAGGATATCTTGTGTGGCGATCTAGATGACTGTTTCTTTCTTACATGCGCCGATACCAAACGAGCCAACGACACCGGTTGCTGTTCGGACAACAAGTGTGAGGAGCTTTCGTCTCAGGAAATGAAACCCAAGCTCAAAAATGAAATGGATTGCTGTGAGATTGCTAGTAGTATGCCCCAACATAACTGCCAGACATACTGCTCTGAAGATGAGTCGCCATGTAAAGGACAGTCTTCGTCCAACTGCAACCGAGAGTTGGTGCCACCAAACGGCACTTCTACATCTCCAGTTCATCAAAATAGCTTATGTGAACTACAACTGTCAAAACGACCCTTGTTTGAAAACTTGATTAAGAACTTAAACCAAGCCGAGAATCCATCACGAAATCTCCAGGATACAAAAAGAAGAAGAACAGGAAAGGAGTTTGAGATCCATTTTCCTCATGAATGTAATCTGGATATGACAGAACAGTTATTATTTGATAAACAGAACCATCAAAATGTGGCCCACGATCACCACCACATTCATCAGTCATGCTTCCACACAACAATACCGAACATGGACCACGAGATCAATAAAGAAGCAGATAAATTATTATCGGACTATGACTTTTATATTCAGTTTAACAATTTCAACCAACTCATGAACCAGAACCCTACAGCTAACAACCAACAGTACGCAAATAACTATCACCCTCAGATTCAAATGATCAAGCCCGCACAATTTAACTTACGCTCGAATATCCCATCTTCAAGCAACGACCTTAACAGAGCGCACCAATTATTATCACCAGGACTAAGTGGCAAGGAATACTCGTCTTCTCATTTAGACTATGTGAGCGACTCTCTCACTGACACAAACAATTCGCTACGTTTCAACTGTAAGTGGGATAATTGTTCATCTGAACTTAGCGATGGCACATTCATGAACCATCTTATCAATCAGCACTTGGGGCAGGAGTATACCGTGCACCACGATTCAGTTGATCCAAAACAGACATATTTTCATTGCGAATGGAGTGATTGTGATTATATTGACAACGATTTAAACTCGTTGATCACCCATCTCACACTGCATAAGAATGACTTGTACAACTCCACCAAACCACCTATATTGTCCAGTCAGCTTACACCATCATCTACCGACAAGTCACCTGCTTTAAGCCCAGAGTTGAAAGATGTGTGGACTTCTCCTCCGACAAATGGTGTTGACATTGAAGACATTGGTGAGCCGGAATCTGGAATCAATATCACGTCGATGAAAATCATGCCCAAGAAAAGTAGGTGTACCGTGAAGCATCCCGTCGATCCAAACTTTACATGTCATTGGCAGATAGGACAAGATGCCAATGGAAGACCAGTTCCATGCCATAAACAACACAAATCCGAAGAGGAGTTGCAGAACCATTTAATCGACGATCATATTGGGTCAGGAAAATCGTCATATCTGTGCGATTGGGTGGGATGTGAAAGACATGGGGGCAAGTCCTTTACACAAAGACAAAAGGTGTTGAGACACATTCATATTCATACCAACTTCAAACCATGCGAGTGTCCAATCTGTGGGTCCTCATTTGCAGTCGAAGCAATGTTGAAGCAGCATTTACGTATCCACTCAGGAGAAAAGCCTTTTCTGTGTAACCTGTGTGGGAAGAGATTTGCCACCAGTTCATCACTCTCGATCCACAACCGGGTCCACACGGGAGAAAAACCGTTGGTTTGCAAGTGGCCCGGCTGCAAAAAGAGATTTAGTGAGAGTTCGAATTTGACTAAACATATGAGGATCCACATGAAGACATACACGTGTGAATATTGCGCAGAGAGATTTACCAGAAAGCCAGATTATACGAAACATATGAAACTACACAGAATTCCCGAGACCCAGATGGAACTCAAAATCAAGAAAGAACAAACGGAGTTGGTTAGTTAATGATGATTATAAATATTTATTTAATACAGAGGCACATTTTTTTTTTATAGAGTTAAATGTCGCGACATTAATGCGACATTTTATGATTTATGTATTTTTTTTTCAAAATTTTTCAGTCTCTGTAAAACGGAACCAAAATCGAAAACAGTTGACAGCACCATGAGACCTTCTTTAATTAACTTAAAGACCGTCAGAGTACCCACAGCAGTGAAGGAAATCAAACTCTTTGAAATTCCGCAAATTTCTAGCGTCTCATACAAGGATTTACCTAACAATGGCTTTGGTGAAAAGAACTACTATATTCCACAAACCAAGTACAAGCATTGGCCTGTGTACTTGAAGATCCAAAATACAAAGATCACCACTGAAATTAAACGTATACAAGGTGACGTTGGTCAATTCAAAAAGGACTTGTTGAGCTTGAATCCACAGTTGGAAATCACCATCAATAAAACTGCTGGATACGTCAATGTTAAAGGAGATGTGGTTGACGAAGTCAAGAGATACTTTGAACAACATATCAAGATATAAGTGGACCACCACCCAAAGACACCAAGTAACGAACGTTTTTCGCTGTACATATTAATTTGCATTTACTTCTATAAATTACATAGCAATAAGAAAATCACACCTGAAAACCAACATCTGATGACGACGTGCTTCCACCATCCGAAGTACCAAAGGCAGCCTGTCTGATTGCAATGATCCATGGATCACTTAACAACTCAACAGCACCTGGTCTCTTCTTTGGATCATGTTCCAAACACCTGGAAAGGAACTTTCTGCCTGCTTCACTGAGTTGGTCAGGAGAAGGAAGTTGTGGTTTGTGTCCAGCAGCAATATGATACATGATGGCCCATTCATTGTCCAAATTGGCCCATGGACGACGTCCGGTTGCCATTTCCAACACACAACATCCCAATGACCAGATATCAATGACACCGTTCTTGTCTGTTGAAGATCCAGTAATGACTTCAGGCGACATGTACATCGGTGTTCCTGTCATGGAGTTCAAGTTGTTGTGGTTTCCTGGAGCACCTCCACCACCGCCTCCTCCACCGGCAGAACTGTTGGTACTTGCTGGACCTCTCGTTCTGCCGCTTGTGGCAATCACCTTGGCAGCTCCAAAGTCAACAAACTTAATAACACCGTTATGGTCCAACAAGATGTTTTCTGGCTTGATGTCACGATGAACCACTCCAGACTGATGTAAGTACGCAAGACCCTCCAACATCTGTAACGTATAGACTTGGATGACCATCTCATCTTCAATACGTCCATGGGTCAAAAGACCAGAAAGTGATCCACCTTCACAGAACTCCATAAAGATATACACCTTGTCTCGATGGACTTCCACACCAAAGTACTGAACGACGTTTGGATGGTTCAACATCTCCAATACCGTCATTTCGTCCTTGATGGACGGAACGATATTCTTGAGCGATTGACTATCATGGAATCTGATCTCTTTCACAGCCATCACACCACCAGTATCCAAATTAACTGCTGCAAAGACATTACCAAACGTTCCTCCACCAACAAACCGTCCCTTCTGCCATCTAATGGACACGCTGGAGAACGACGACGCAAGCAAAGTCACAAACTGATATTCCAGATCAGTAACATCCAACACTCGCCCCACAGACTGCAATTCTTCCTGTAATTCACGTCTGAACTCTTCGATCTCTGCTATTTGCTTCATGGTATCCTCACGGTAAACTTGAACAATGTACTCGTCGTCAACAGAGTTTTCAATCTTTTGCTTTTGCGATGTCCATTTCAAAAGCTTGTTCTTTTCTGCCTCGTTGGATCTGGCACCCATGATATCGAAATGCGAGATCAATAACGACATACAACGTGCCACCTTCAACTTCATCTTGTAGAACTGTTCGTCACTCAATACCAAGACATTAAAGCCTCGAGTCATATCCATGGCAAATTCCAATGCCAACACCGTCCACCTGAACGTCTTTCTGTCAGTGGGGATACAGTCATCGCAGATGAAACTGACCCATTCAATTGATAACTGAATCAATTTCATAATCACCGTCGATTTTCTGGTTGAATCCAAGTTCTTTACCGAGTTTTTTCCAAAGTCTCGGGCATATATGAAACAACTATTGATTAATCCTTGGCAGCCACCGTCGGGTGCCAATTCCTTACATTTCCCTCTGATAATCTTCACCGAATCGAGCACAATCAACGACATCTTGAAGAATGCCTTGTTGATTTTGGTCAACTCGTGATGGACTTTCGCCAATGAACAACGTTGCTCAATTGGCTTTAGCAATCCACCAACCATTAGAGTGTCTCCTACCAAGTCCAAGAAGTTCTCCCGTACAACATGGAGACTGTGATACGGTACCTTTGATATCAACAACATCTGGCCGACCTTGACGTCTGTAATAGGAACCTTATCGATGTTTATCGTTACAACATTACCTTCCCATACAATTGGCTTGGGAGGACAAATCGCCAACACGTACGAATCATAACTTGTTTCTTGCAAAGACTCTTCTTGAAGGTACTCCGCATCCTTGGTGGTAACGATCATCTTTAAAAGACCCGAAAATTCCAACACAGCCTCGTTCGAATCGAGCCCAATATAAGAACCATTGATAATCTTGAGAATATCCTGTTCGTTCCCAAGCAAATCGGCACTGGCAAAGAAGTATGTTCCTTGAGTCTCCACCGTTCCCGTGTACACCAAAAAGTGATTGGTAGCCCTCAAAATTTCAAGCAAGTTTTTCGTTCCGTTAGTTGATGCCGATGGCAACTGAAAAGCCAACGAATTGGTGAAATCTCTTGATATTTCTCCGGTAAATCTTGCTAATTTACGGCGGAGCTGTCCGAAATTCTCCGTGGTCGAACTGTACCATCGAATCAAGTCACCAGCAGACAGTGCTTGTGGGAATCGGACTTGGTTGTTGAAGTATGCCAACAATCTGTGGATCAACTTCAGGGTCAACAATGTGATTTGCTCCGCAATTGTCACACTGCCTCCATCGATAAAGTTTCCAAGCCACTTCAAGTAGTTCCAGGCTTCCTCAAGCTCTTCAGGTTCCTTGAATGTTCTGAAGTTGGTGGCTGATCTTGAACTATCCAACAATTTCCGATTAAGCAACACAAGAAAGTACCGCACACACTGAAGCACTACTTGGTCAAAGTCCAGGTACTCGACCTCAAACAAGTCGCCTAGTACCCATGTCTTTTCCGTATCGGACCGACAGTATTCCTGTATTCCCAGCTTTACTTCCAATGCAATTGTTATGTACGACTTGAAGTCGCCAATCATCTGGTCAATCATCATAAGTGTTGGGTTCTGTAACTTCATGGCGTAGCCCAATCTGACGTTGATTATTTCTTTGATCAACTTCATTGGTATTATACAGATTTGGATCAAGTCGTGAATGTAATCAGGTAACTTCATCATCTCAAACATGTGTCCCAAGCGAATATACGTATCCTTGGACTTGATCATCCAGGGAGCAATCGGCTGGAAAATCCGTTTCAGAAATATGGTGTGAACGTCTTTTTCCTTCATGAGCTTTTCTGCAAGTGACTTATTATCTTCATCAAAGAGCTTTTTCACGGCTGTCTTGGAACTGGTGGTTGGAGTGGCCGATACGGGAGGACTGGCTCCATTTGATGTGTTGTCAGTAGAACATTTGGTGATATCGAGCTCGTCGTTCCCGATCCATGTTCTGAACGCCTGGGTTTGCATCGCAATGGCATCGGTGATGGTGAGCCATGCATTCAATGCATCGACTCGGTTGATAAAGTCCTTTCCACGAGCTGTGGGCTTATCACTTTTCATATCTTCAAACGTTCGCCACAAGGAACAAGCCTTCTCGTAGTTGTCAAGGATACTGACCACTTGACTCCGTGGCAGGTTGTTGATGGGGTTGTCGTACGAGACTTCAAACTTGAGGATATCGTCAATCAACAGATCAACCAATGTTCGACGGTACGAGATCATTTTACGTTGTTCGTCCTCGGTTCTGTTGAAGATTTTGGCCCGAATACCAAACCAGAGATTTTCCTTGTAGGTAGCGTGCAAAAACGATTCCTGGCCATTCTCTGGGTTATTGTTGTTGATGATCTTGGTCTTTTCGGAACGGACAACGTCACCGGTAAGCACTGAGGTTAACATAGCTTGCCATTCCAAGCGTTCTATGACTGCTGGGTCATCGGTATCGTCCACTGTCAACTGGGAGATCTTGTGGTTGCTATTGTTAGATTTGATGTTCTTGTTGAGGTCTTCGTTCTTCATCAAAGAGAACGCAAGACTGAAGTCAATCTGGTACTTGTCGTCATTCATATCGGTAAAAAGGTCGGTGTTCCCTGAAGGAACGGTCATGTCGTCGTCGTCGTCGTCTTCCTCGTTCAATTCAAACTCTTTCTCTTCGGCAGCACCCGTGATGCCCTTAGTATAGTAGTCATCCACGAGCTGGTTCTTCATCTTGCGCAAATACGTCTTTTCTTGCGCCAAGTAGTGGGAGTTACTGTGGTGCTGGTTATGGTTGAGTGTCTGGATAAGTGTGCGGGATCTCGATCTGGAAGAGGTCTGTGGTGGTGACGAGGTGTTGCTGGTGCTGCTGCCAGAACCCAATGCATGGCCGCCCGTGGTTG
The DNA here is from genome assembly GCA_003706565.3 of Teunomyces gatunensis. Lineage (NCBI taxonomy): Eukaryota > Fungi > Ascomycota > Pichiomycetes > Serinales > Debaryomycetaceae > Teunomyces > Teunomyces gatunensis. The sequence goes on along the minus strand of PPLS03000022.1, from coordinate 89,033 downwards.
GTGTCAATACTGGCGGTGATCCGTTGGTGCTGGAACCCCCGCTGCTCGGATTAGAATTGGCAGAGTTATTGATATTATTGTTATTGTTATTATTGTTGTTGTTTGATGGATTCAGCGATGTGCGTTTAACATGTGAGCTTGTTGATGGATTTCGAAGCAACGCCGGTCTTCTATGTGTTGCTTGCTGGATATTGTGTACGATCTTGGACCCATTGCTGCCACTCGGAAGAAGTGATGTGTCGGTGTCGTTTCCACCCGAAACGTGTTTTGGCCCGCCACTGACATGTTGGCTGGTACCAATGCTGCTGGTACCACTGGGATCCAATGCATTGTTGCTGTTGCCACCCATTTTCTGTGAGAAATAGCAGGTGTTGATGTTTGGTATTTGTCCAAGTATTTCGGGGATGGTTTTTAAAAAAAAAAGAACGACATTTTTCTTTTTCACCAAATATGATCACAGTGCTGGCGAACGACCGTTTGGGCAAGAAGATCAACGTCAAGTGCTTGGAATCAGACACGATTGGCGATCTTAAGAAGATTCTTTCGCTCCAAATCGGAACGGCCGCTGAAAAGTTGATCCTCAAAAAAGGGTACCAAGTGTACAAGGACCATATTTCGTTGGATGACTACGAGATCCACGATGGCTTCAACTTTGAGTTGTACTACGGATAAAAGTGTAATGCATTAATGGTACATGTTTAATATACAGCAGGAGGAACCCAAACCTGTAGGCCTCTTGGTAGGTAGTTGATTTTTTTGGTTTAGAGAAAGTACTCGATGTGCTGTCGCTTGGGTCTTTCTTGAAAGAACGAGCAAAAGAAATCGCTATTGGCAAACTCGGCACTGCTGTTGATACCGTTGACACTCTTGCCGTTCGTCGTATCTTCGTCGTTCTCTGGTGATGCTTCAAACACATTGAAAAACTGTCCGGGAAGCACACCTTGTCTCGAATTCATCTTGATACTATCGAACCGGTTCTCGTAATCGGAATATTCCATGTTGGAAGTGCTGCTGCTGCTGCTGCTTTCCTTCGTGGTGCGGCTCTCGTAGTTGGAGTGTGATATCTCCAAGAGACTGGCCTTGTTTCCGCAGCGATAGCAGTAGTTGGGCGCAGACCATACCGTCAAACACTTGCCGTTCCAGTAACTCGTGTATCCCTCGTTGCAGAGCTGGTGGGCACGGATCATCTGAACCAAATCGTTATCGTGACAGAACTTGTTGATCACATCGAGTCCAAAAAGGTATCCTGCTCCTCGAGGCGAAAGCTTAAAGTCCATGATCTCGGTATCGGGATCCAGCCACACCAAGTCGGCCATGATCCCGTCGTGCGGGATCTCTCTGAACCGGTCAACGGCACGGATCTGGTCCAACTGCTGGCAACTTGGCAGAAGTCCCCCGTGTGCCGCAAAGATCTTCTGGTCCACCGTGGCTCCTAGTGGAAGATAGTCGAACAAGTCGGTGATGTATGACCATACGTCGGCCGAGCCGTACTTGTTCAAGATCTCAGTATAGAAACCGTAGTTGGTGGTGATGGTTCGAGACTCATGGTTGCCTCTAATAAGATACACGCGGTCAGGATACCGGAGCTTGAGTGTGATAAGCAACGAGATGGTTTCGACCGAATAGTAGCCTCGATCGACGTAGTCACCGAGAAATAAATAGTTGGTGCTGGGCGGCAGGCCTCCAATACAAAAGATCTCTAGCAAATCATGGTACTGGCCATGGATATCGCCCACAACCGAAATCGGCAGCTGGAGCGCCATGATGTTGGGCACATCCAAGAGCTGCGTCTTGAGCGAGTGGCAGAGCTGCTGGATCGTTTCTGGCGGTAGGATTTTGGGTGGTTTATGCTCCAAGAGCTGCTCCAAGCAGTAGTCGAGGTCGGCGGTGGGCACACTAAATGCAACCGTCATTACTCTCTTTGTTACTGTTCGTTATGGTCTTTTTTTGGAGTTCTTTTTGATAAAAAAGTGGCATCGACCACGCGCTGTAATTCTCAGTACACCTGCGTATATATCAGCACTATTTCTTGTCTACAACATGCTTCACGGCATCAGCAAGAAGCTCCAACCCTTCGTCAAGCGTGTAGTCAGGGATATTGAGGGCTGGAACCACACGCACCACGTTCATGCCGGCTGTGATCACCAAAAGACCCAACTCACGGGCTTTTTCCACCACAGAACCAGCATCGTAGCCTGCCTTCAACTGGATTCCGGCTAACAAGCCCTGGCCCTTGACTCCAATTATGGCGTGGGGATACCGAGCAGCAACCTGGTTCAAGCCGTCGTGGAGTTTCGTCAGCTTGGCTTCAACCAGAGCCAAAAATTCCGGCGTGCTGATCTTATCCAACACAAACGATCCGATACGGGCCCCCAACGGGTTTCCGCCGTACGTGGTGCCATGGTCGCCCACCGCCAACGCTTCCTCCACTCGCTGCGTGATCATGGTGGCTCCAATTGGGAATCCATTTCCAAGAGCTTTGGCAGTGGTCAATATATCGGGATGGGCCTCAGGAGGTGCGTGTGAATGAGCCCAGAGCTTACCACTGCGTCCAAGACCACACTGGATCTCATCGTAGATCAACAACGCATCGTTCTGTTCACAGAGCTTCTTTAATGCCACCAAAAATCCACTATCGATTGGAGTCACACCGCCTTCTCCCTGAATCGGCTCAATTATCACCGCACATGTCTTGCTAGAAATCACCTTTTCCACCGAACTGATATCGGTGGTCGAGGCCACTTTAACTCCACTCACGAGCGGCGCAAACGGGGCCTGGTACTTTGGGTTCGGAGTCACCGATAACGCACCCATCGTACGGCCATGGAACGAGTTTTCAAACGTAATGATCTCCGTCTTATCTTCACTCACGGTCTTGCCGTACTTTCTAGCAAACTTGAGCGCAGCCTCGTTCGCCTCGGTCCCGGAATTACAGAGAAACACTCGTTGTGCATCCTTCATGCCTCCCAGCAGCAATGTCTTCGCCACCAACTTGTTGGCCAACTCGCCTGCGGGTAAGTTGTAGTATAAGTTTGAACAGTGCATCAATTGCGATGCCTGTTTCTGAATCAAGTCCGTGATCTCCTCGTTCGCATGCCCCAAACACGTCACCGCTATCCCAGACATGAAATCAACATACCGTCTATCTTCCAAGTCGTACAAGTACGATCCTTTGCCGTGCGTCAACACCACGTTCGGCCGTGCGTACGTGGTCACCGTGTACGGCTTGCTGATCGTATCAACATATTTGCCGGTATGCGAGTCGCTCGAAGCATCTTTAACCCCAGCCACTGGTCCATACCTCCGTACCGCATGTTTGAAGCCCCGTACACTTATCTTACCCACACTTGTTAACATGTTTTTCTCTCTTTGATTCTAGGACTCTTTTCAGGGTTTTTCAGTTGTTCTTTTTATATTTTTATATTTTTTCAGATTCGACATCGCGGTTGAGTCATTTTTTCATTACCCAATTAGGAATACCTAGATTCTAACTAAATCGAGCGTGGTTTCTATCTTGATGTTGGATCCATCAACAACTCGTTCAATCTCACGATGGATGATCCGATTGATCTCAAAACGTAACCGTGACTCGTCGTCGCTGGTGGCTCCCTTCATGTTCACCTTCATGCCAATGACAAACAACTCGTAGTTGAACTTGGTGACGAAAAACTTATCGATGGCATACGTCTGCTTGTAGAAATCAAGCGAGATGATTCGGTCGGTAATCGTAGACTTCAACATATGGTACTCGTAGTCGGTGTACGGATACGAACACAAGAGAATCCCACCCAATGACTTCACCAACCTCCATCCAGTCAAACACAAGAGCAATGCCACCAGCAACGTCGCCATCTCGTTGAGATCTACCGTCACTTCTGCGGCAATGCTCAGTGGCACCAACGGCAACACCATAAGATACGTCGTATAACACAACGTCAATAAATGCGTGGGATTCTTGGTCCATACTCTGCCAAACGTCTTGAGCTTCGATACCACGGACGTGGCAGTGGTGGTGGCAGTGACAGTATCGCTCTGTTCCAAGAGTCCTTTGGTCTTCTTTTCTTCGGGTGACGATATCATCTCACTGATCTTATCGTATCCCAAAATATAGTTGGATGTTATTAAGGTAACAAGTGTCGTTGCAACAAGAATCGACTCATAAACAATCCAGTTGGTGCTGCTGCTTCCGTGTTCGCCATGGATATGGTGCGAGGAATGCTGCTCGCCATCGTGCTCAACACTAACATCGTCAACCACCAATAATATCACAAACTCTTCGACAAAATGGCTGACAAGATCGAATCCCACCATAATCAATGACGCACTCAAGGCAAAGCCAACCAATACCTCCAATCTTCCAAGACCAAAGGGGTATGTTATAGAAGAGCTGCCCCAGACCTCAAAATTCGACATGATGTCCACGAATACAATGACAAATGAACCCAAGGCATCGTAAAAGATGAGATGGGCGAGGGTTGACAATTCTGAGAGTCTGAATCGACTACCAATGATAAACACAAATAAGGAAAGGAGTAGATGAAATATAGACCAACCCAAGCGTAATTTCTGGTCTGGTTTGATCGAAGCAAACGACTCGCGCAACGTGGGAATGGGAAACAGGTCTGGGATGTTTAGGTCAACGGCTTTAAGAGCCGGTGGTGGTTCTTGGAACAAGTTCATCGACACCGATGAGTGTTTGTACTTGTGGCCCTTTCTGTGAGCTGGTTTGACGGAGAGCAACAGGTTTGAGCTGTTGCTGTGCATCATCATTTCCTGGGACTGGAAATTGAACGGCTGGCTTGCCTTTACCGGCGAATTTGCTCTTCTTACCGGCGATTTCGGCCGCACGTAGCGGTTGGTCCGTGTTGGAGATGTCGAGCGTGTGGGGGATGCAGATCTTGGTGGAATTGAGGATGGTCCTGTTGGAGGATATGCTTTATTGGGGATGTAGGGTGATTTCGAGATTCCTCCGCCAAAATGGATGGAATTTCGTGAGCGAGGTGTGTTGCTGATGGGCGAATGGACGGGACTGCCGTCTTCTGAGATGGCGTAGCTGGTAGAGTCCATGAGATAGATGGCTGATTTGGGACGCGGACGGGTGGTGGAGCCTGCCGCTCGTTGGTTCAGGGATGCCGATGGCTGGAGGATCGGCGAGTTGCTGAGCGACGAGTTTGAGTAACGTCTTGCGTGTTGCAGTGGTGGCATTGAGTATGTGGGTGTGAGTGGGCCTGATCCTGAGCCTGTGAGTGATGCTGGCGGTGGGCCGCTGCCGTCAGTTAAAGATTCTGTGGAGAAGTTGTGAGATAAGTTCTGGAGTGTGGGCGTGGGTCTGTCATTATTGTTGATTGTATCTGACGGAAATTGTGATGGTGGTGCAACTTCATGTATTTCTGGCGACGCAAGGAGCCGTTTCTCCTCGTTGTCGGCCATAGTGGTAAAGAAAAGGAGGACACTTGTTTTAATTTGAAACCTTTGTGGGTGCGCACTGGCAGTAAAAAAACAAGTCGCTAAACTGAAGCTATTTATAAAAACAAAAGCTGTCAAAACTCACGCTGCAGGATGCAAAAATACCAAGCCAATACAAACGCGGCCGATTGCAACCAAAATGAAATTGGGTTTTATATAAAATACAATTGTGTGCTGTTTCTCATCTATTGTTGATTAAAGCTCTTGTGAAACAAATCCATAGACTTTTCCCTCATGAATTTAGGACCAGTTCTAGTACCACAGAAAAATTAACCTCGATACAATAAAAACAACTACTCTGTTAGTTCAACTATTTGCAACAAGAAACACATGTACATATTCGTACACATGTACAATTTCTGGCTGATCCAAACCCTAAACCGCTTCTTCTTTATTGCAGCAAAAGTTCTTGGTTCATTAATCAATAATGATGGACATCTTCCTTCTGAATGGATCTGGAGTCTCAAAATATCTCCTCAATAGAATGAGAATTGTGGCTACCTTTTCATCTTATTTATCTGTCTTGAAAAGCTTCTGCAATCTTGGAACTGCTTGGTCACTGATTAACAAATCAATACTCTTACGAAGTGATTGCAGTATCATAATCTTTGATTTTTGATAATAAAAGAATTTTATTCTTGTCGTTACTATCAAGGAATAAACTGTTGGTATCAAAAGGAATAAGATATCCAAAAATATCGTGTCGCTATTAAATATCTAGCAATACGGGGAAAGCTGATCAAGAGTCATCCGTTCTCTGACTCAATGTCGCCGATAATAAACTTTATTGACGTTATTTCTATTATAAAATAATAGCTTATATCCGTTTTGGGTCACGGTGGATTTTCTTTCGTGGTGTACGCATCAAACAACTGCAAGTTAATACACCCGTCGTTGAGTGCTGTGCTCGTGTCTTCCAATATCTCGAAGCTGCGGAGCTTGAAGCTGCGTGCAACATCAGGAACAGACACAGGGTTTGCAGCAGCAGCAGCGTTGCTGGTCCCGTTTTCCAAGTCCTGTGGACGCGAATGCACCAACACGAGATTGCTGCTGTTGATACTGTGCACATCGCCGTGACACTCGATCTCGCTGCGTTCCAACGTCAAGCAGCTCTTGATCCGCGTATCGTCAGCATCGTTTCGCATCTCCACGCTCTTTGTGGGCTCAGGGAAACTAAACACCGCTTCCATCTGCACCGTAGGCGCAACTTCTGCTCCTCCCCCACCAAACTCTTCGTCGCCCTTGGCCAGCAGCTCGCTTGTCACTTCGGTAATCGACACCTTGAGAAGCAACAACAAGTCGTAGAGCAAGATCCGGAGCTTCTCGTTGTCAGCAGCCAAAAACGCACTGTTCAACAACTCAATCAAGTTCTTGATAAACAGAAACGTCTCGCCATCATACTTGATGATGGCCCTGGTGAAATTACACTTGTGGATAATCAAGACACGCAACAAGATCGAAATCGCATCTTGCAACTCAACACTCGCCGTTTCAACTGCAACAATCGGTAACAACTTCACCAAGAACCGTGAAACAACCTCAAAAAAACCCTGTGTCGTCTCGACATTACTCACTGTCGATGCAGAAAACTTTTTGAAGAAATCATTGAGCACAGGCAACACATTGACACCAGCCTTGTTCTTCAAGCTCACTTCCAGACCCACGCCAACATCACACTGGTTCAAAAACGTATCTTCAAGAATCCCCAACACAACCAACTTATGTTCCCAGACCAAGTAGTTGAACAACTCACCAAAGTACGAGTTCTCTGCCGAAAACGTAAAGTTCAAGTTATCAAGAAACGTCTCGCTCATAAACTTAAGTTTCTGGATCGTTTCAAGCTTATCGCTTCCCATCAACTCAGCATTGGCAAGTACACGAAGAAGCAACTGATAAATCGGTAAATTGAACTCGTCAACCTCGGCAGAAATAGAACTGATCTCTTCGAGCTTGAGAATCATCGGTCCTTGTCGGTTCAAAAACAAGTTCAAGAGCTTAATGCTGTCTTCCAGCGAAATTTCAACAAGGAATTGGTTCAAGAATTGCCGTGTGTTGCTTACCAAGCATGTCCTGAGAAACCGTAAGATGTTGGCTTCGTATTTCTCCATAAGTTTCGACGTAAATATCGAGCTGCTGCTTGTTTGTAAACCATTGACCACCAACAAGAAATAGTTTGTCAGAGACTTGACCTTAAACGCATCCCGAATAAGTTCTAGAAGTAGGAAGTGACGTTCGGATAAGAAACCACGATGTGCTCCAAATAACACCTCATAAATCAATCCATTGGATGTTTCCAAGTCAAGATCCTTATTCTGTCTCAAGATTGAAATCAAGTCGTTGATTTTTAATACTTCAAACACAATAAGCTTTTTAAGAAAGTTCTCGACCTTCCCCCACTCGCCACGCTTGATTATCTCACCGATAAAGTAGTTGAGCTGCTCGTAAAAAGCAGTGACATCTTCTTGATTTAACACATTCTGTGAATTTATCAATAACTTGACCACCAAGCAGTTTGGTTCCTCGGAATCATTATCATAAAGCAACTGCAATTCAGTTGAAACAGCTTTCTGTAGTCCATCCAAAGTACTCCAGTCAATTTCAATGTTTAACTTGTCAGTTATATCTTTTCTTTCTGTCACATCCAAGTGTTTGATTGAATCACTCAAGACCGAATCCAAATCGGCTCTGAATGCCTCGTACGAATATTGTTCCTTGTTTCTGTAAGCGATTGTGGTTTCATTTGTCCAGATCTTCATGGGAGAATCCACAGGATGTTGATCAAACAACACACTGTTCTTGTTTCTTAGTGGATCACTGAGCTTCTCCTGTGATCCTTTTTCAATCGCAGCATCGATAAACTTCCAGACTTTTTCAAACTTAAAACAGTCAAATTCACGGCTGGTCAAATCCTTATAGTTGACGACAATTAGCTTGAATAATTCGTAGCCGGTGGACGACGAGTCAAAACTGGGTCCAGCAATAAATTTGACCAACTTGAAATGTTTTATGATCAAACGAGAGATTAGGTACAATGTGTCCAAGTAAAAGATAATGACACCGTCCTCGTTCTTCAACAAGAACCTCAAGAGTACTTTGAAAAACACAGTCAAGTTATCGCAGGATGAATAAAAATGATAAAGGGCCGATATTCTTGAAGGTGTGATGTGAATCAACTTAGGAGAACTTCCAATAATTGACTTTAACTCGTTTGTTAACCAATTGATCAATAAAAACTTTAATCCAACGTTAAGTTCTTGAACATTTTCGAGGGTTAAGTTTTCATCAAACGTATTACCTGTAATACTGTCGATAAGTTGTTTCTGCAATTGTTCTTTTCCTAACTCAAACTTTTCCTTGAAGTTGAATCCATATGGTGTCCATTTTTTCAATATATTATCACATTGCTTATTGTTCAACACAGGTAAATTCTGGAGAATATCAAGGTGGGTTTGTACCAAAGCATTGGATTCTACCTGTGAATCTGCTTCTGCTCCAGGAGAAAGATAAAATATTCCAGATGCAATCAACTTTCTGAGATATGATGCAATGGTAATAACTTTCAACTGATATAATTCGTTGATGAGAACATAAATGTTATGTTTCAGCTTGAAATTGGGGTTTTCGACAATACTGTAGATATTCTCCAAGATCTCGTTTTCAAACTCCACTTTAAGACTGTTGCTTTTCAATCTCTGGAGTACTTTTCTTTTCAAAAAGTTACTTATGATCAAGATTCTTTCACTCGACTCTTCACTGCTTCTGAAACTGGTAATGCACCATAGAAGTGCCAAGCGAAGATGTATTCTCCATTTAACTAGATCAGTACAACTCAGTGAAGATGCAACAGGACGTAGAAGACTGGCCAACTCGTTATTTAAAATAAGACCATCTAACTGTTGAAGAAGTCTCAAAATATCATGCGAACTTCTATTAATGAATGTATGGTTTTCGTCCAATATTTCACTTACGGCTGTGAATGTGTTTTCCTCTGGTGAATTGAATGGCTGCAAGGCTCTAAAGTTGATATAAGAGCTATCTCTTCTTGTTCTAGCAGTATTAGGGAAGCCATCCAGTATTGAGTTTGGTTCGTGCTTCATGTTGAGCATCAAACTTTCGTTTCTGAATTTTATCAATTCAAACTCCTTTTCAATCTTTTCCAATTTAGCTTCATCGGGATTATCTTCTAGTAAAATCATGTATAATGTACTGCTGATCAACATCCAGTAGTTGGGAATAATAAAAATATTGGTATTCGACTTGAATAAATAAATGACTTGGTCGGAAATGATCTGGAGAATATTCTGTACTAACCGAGTTGGAATGCTCTGTTTAGAAGACTTGGTTTGAGAAAGCTTCTGGATAAAATAGTAATTAAGAATCATCAATTCGGTAAGTTCTTTGCACAAGTAATCTTGCTTTAATATATCGAGCCAAAATACTTTGATTAATGTCAATGTAACCAAACGTTGACCGAAATTGATATCGATTTCTTGTTTCCAAGTTTCTTGCACATTCTCGTCGTCTCTAGACTGTGCCAATAGCTGTGCTATGTTATGGGGTTCCAATGGTAATCCGTCTTTCAAAAACTTGATAATGAGTGAAATGAAGAAATTCTTGTCTAGTAAACACTCGACATAAAGTGTCAGGACATATGAGATGAGGTAATGGAGCTTTTCCATGTAATACTGCTTCTTTTCAGGAGAGTTGACAGAAGTTAATTCCTTGGAGAATTTGAAAACATAGTCAGCAACTTGCTGTGTCCACTCTTTGAGCCAGTGAAGCTCGAACTTTTCTGAAGAAGCTTCTGCTGTGGTTGTTGAACCACTGAGACGTGATTGGTATTTCTTTCGTAACGCAACAATCTCACCAAATAAAACACACTTGGTAAACCACAATGCTCTTCCCATCGGTACGTTTTTCATGCAGAGACAATCAACAAGTACTTTATTTCGTATTCCGTGAGGCAACTTTTCTGCTATTTTCAGTAAGGGAATGTTGGGGTTGGCCAAATCCTTGAGCCAAGCTTCTTTCTTTGATGCTGTGAGGGTTACTCGAGGCGGGATCTTGAAATAGTTGGAGCTGTATCTGATTTTGTTGATGACTTCGTTTCGGTTGATGTAACCATTGGTCAAATGCGATGATAATTCGTTCAAAACATTGTTACATCTTTCAGTAGAAGCAAATAGTGTTGCCTGTATAAGATTGCGTGCAGAGTAGTATTCGTTCGACACCAGCGGGCTCTCAAAGTATCCCTTATTCAAGTATGCCGCATTGTTCAACCGCTGATCCTCTTGTTGTCGCTTCTCTTCGGATAATTGGTTGCGATCTTTCCATGGGTTATAGTCGGGATACGTCAACTCAATCATATCCATCGCTTCACCAAGCTGATCCATGTCATTCAACGGATACAACAGTATATCTGGCTTGTCCATCAGATATTTCATCGCCATAAGCTCATCCTTGGCTGTATTGTGGTAGGTGCTTCGTTGGGCCGATAGAAGACTATTCCTCTTCTTTGACATGGTACTAATAATATCTTTATTGATTCTTGATTACCTCGAACCAACTGTCTTTTAATTGTAAATGGCTACTCTATGCGGAGGGTCCGCCTTTCCAAAGTCACTGCTACATTTTCCAAGTCACGTGAATTATCAACCGGAAATATTTTTCTGGTTACAAGTACATCAATTCTATTCCTGATCTAATCAATATTCAACACTACCAATCGTCGTCATCTTCTTCTTCCTCGTCACTATCGTCTCTAGTAGCACCTTGTCTCTTTTTTAAAGCATCTGCCAACGAACCTGCCAACGTAGTTTCTTCCTGTTTCTTTGCCTTTAATGCATCAGCAAGTCCATTACTTAAAGAGCCACCATTCAGTACACCTTTAGGAGATACTGGCTGTTGTTGTTGTTGTTGTTGTTGTTGTTGTTGTTGTTGTTGTTGTAGCTGCTGCTGTGGCTGCTGTGGCTGCTGTCTTTGAGCTGCTGGCGGTGGTGGTGGAGGTGCTGCTTTAGCTCCACCAACAAGACTGGCAGGAGGATCACATTCTTTCAAGTAATCAATAGGAGACCATCCTTCACGACTCTCATCCAATGTCTTCACCAAACCCCATTTCCCGTTGACACTTGACACGTAATAGACTTGATCTTTCGTAAGAGGAATCGAGCCTGCCACAGACCCATCGTAGTCGTACATGGCTTTGTATGTAGGGTGTTTGGGTTTGGGGGGAGCACTCGACAACGCTGGTGGAGGAGGAGGAGCTGTCTTTTTGACTGGTGGTGTAGGTGCCACCTTCTTGACTGGTCTTGAAGGTACGGCTCGTGGCTGTACCTGAGCTTGACCAACGCTTGGAGCTGGAGGTGGCACCTTACGTGCAACTGGGTGCTGCTGTACTTGTTTTTGGATCTGTGGTTGGATCTGGGTTGGTTGTGGTGGCTGGTAAGCCTGAGGCTGTTGTCTAGCAACTGGAGTAGGGGTCGAGTAAGTAGCCGCTGTCCGTCTGGCACTGCCTCTATTGTAATACTTACTATAGTCAACCTTGCTCGAAACACCACGGGGTCTCTTGGGGTTCTTACTGCTGGCAGCCAAACCTTGTCTCACTGTCACCGTACCCGACTTGTAGAAATCACCACGTTCAGGAACTTCAGCTCCGCTTCCCGTCTGGAATTTGACAGTATGGAACTTTCCAGGTTTCTTTTGGTACTGAACAGTTGGACCAATATTGATCTTTAAGCCAGGGTTCAACTTTCTGAGCTGGGCCACTAATTCGGTCTTGAAGTCCAAATTGATAAAGATGTCAGGAGTTTGGGGTGTTGGCGAAAGCAATGAGACTGCAACCCAGTTATCCTGGAGATTTGATAAGCCCACGCAGTTGATTCCACTTACAGGAAGCGAATATTCCTTTTGTAACTGTAATCTTTTCTCAACAAGAACCTCAGCAATGACATACAACTTGGTCTTGGTCAAGATGAAGATACGAGGCAATCTCTTGGACGATCTTCCAAACTTGGCAATCAAAATCTCTCCCTTAAAAGAAAACACTACGGGTTCGCTTATTGATGTTTGTGTGACAACAAACTTACCATAGCCGGACGAGTAGTTGCAGCCCAAGTAGTCGCCCATAAAGGCACGAGAGCCCAACATCGACATTCTCCGACGTTCCTTTCGTCCCTGCAACAAACCGTTTCCAACATCACGGAACTGTTCAAACTGGTTTCCGTGTTTCTTGACTCTCCATGCAGTTTGAATGGTCTTGGCCGCATCTTCCTTTCTCTTGAGGTACCGTCTCCAGGCTCTCTGGATTCTGGCAGCCATGTTGTGCCAGTACTTGTCTCTCATATCCTCCAATCCAAACAACGTTTCGGGGGTTTTGATAAACACTTTGGTTGTACCCAATTGGTATTCCGTGGCTGGAATATGACACGATCTCAAGATTTCCTTCACCGCAGTAATATCATCTCCGTGCCAGATATAGTCCCCGGCGTAACCGGTGGCCGGTGACAACAAGTAGAATCTCTGGACAAACTTATCAAATGTCGTACGGTACGCAAACCCTGCTCTTCTGATCCGCACGTTTTCTTTCAACCCCAAATACTTGATCTGATGCAAAACCTGTTGGTTGTCGTAATCTTTGGGTCTCTTGGTTTGGTTGGGCTTGATAGTTCTGATGTACGATGGCTGACATTGCGACAACGTATCAACCAAAAGATTGGCACTCTTTTTGATTTTGTCCGATGCAGTTTCGGATCTCTTCTTTGTATCAGTAACCTCCGCCAATAACGAAGGTGGAAACAAGATCTGGTTGACAAAACTGTTGCTGGATGTCGATAACAATTCGACCAAATCACGCAACATGGCGTCCTTATTTTTGTCGGTCATACCGGCAACATCGTAGGTGACATCACCAGCATAATGCTTGATGATGAACTTGCCTCGACGGTCCTCGAAATGACGGTTGTTGGCACCAACCATGCTCAATCTCTGGGCAAACACCTGATCGGCCGCATCCGAATCAGCATGGGCTGTCTTGATCGAGTCGTTCAAGGCAGCAAAAAGACCTGGCTGTGGTCTGGTGGCTTCGATCAAGTCACAAACAACCTTATTGTTAAAGTAGTCGATAGGAGTCCACTTGATCTGTTCCTGGACATACTCATCTTGTTCTGCTTTCAATGTCAACTGGATGAAAATCTGTTGTAACTTTTCATTGACGTAGTTGATACAGATCTGTTCAAACGAGTTCTGGTCAAAGATTTCAAACCCGTAAATATCCAAAATTCCCACAGATTTGGACGAAGTCTCGCTTCCCTTAAGTGACAAGTTGACTCTTTCAACAATCCAGTCAAAGAGATTGTTGTAAATACCCTTGGCCAACGCATCACGGACCGAGGTGGCTTGGACGATGTTGAGAGGAACATGGTAAGTCGATCCTCTTCTCATTCCATGGGAAGTCTGTAAAGTTCTCTCGATAATTGCCTTTTTTAAAACCTCGGCATTAACGTCCAACAAGTAGGCCACAAACTGGGTAACACTATCGTCTCTGATGGCTGCGTTTCCGGACTCATCTTCGACGAACGAGATGTTACCGATCCAAAGGATGGTGGCCAACATCTTGAAGATGTTATCCTGTTCCTGTTGGGTCAAGCCGATGATGTTCATGGCATTCAACGTGTCCTTGAAGTCCTTGGCATCATCGACACCATCAACATTGATACATTTCGCGGCCGAGGTGTAGATGTAAGTTTCTGGGCCCTGGATACCAAACAGTTGTTTGTACTGGGCCGGGCAGTGTTTTGTGAACTGGTAGAAGATGTGGAAGTTTCTTTCGTTGGTGATCTGGGACACCACACGTTGTTTTTCCAACAAGTAGTTGGTGATGTGGGCGGCGATTGGCTGGTAGGAAGAAGGAGAGAACTGGATCTCGAGGTACTTGCCATGTCTGGACGAGTTGTTGTTTCTCAAAGTCTTTGCACAGCCAAACGACTCCAACAACGGGTTGGTGGCCAACACCATATCTTTGATCTTGGTGATTTCGGCGTTGTTGGTGTCGACCGAGACGTTGGCGATGTATTGCATGATCTGCTTGGCAGCCTCGGTCTTGCCTGCTCCAGACTCACCCGAGATGATCACGCACTGGTTCTCGCCGTACGACTTCAAGTTGTAGTACATTGATTCGGCAATGGCAAACACATGTGGAGGCACCTCCAACCGGTTTCTGCCCTTGTACTTGTTCAAGTGTTCCATGGTGTAAATGCCCAAATCTTCAAATGGATTGACTGAAATCAACACATGGCCGATATACGTATAGATGGTGCTGTTCATAAACCGTTTGTTCAAGTTATCGTTGATGGCATCGTCGGTAATCTTGGAAAGCAACGTAAGGTCAGAAACTCCAACCTCCTTCTTCTTATGAAGATCAAACTCGGCCTTCTTGATGCCTGTTTTGGCAGGAACCTGCTGCTGCTTCGCCTTGGTACGCCCACCACGCTTCACAATGGCCATCCTTGCTCTTCAAAAAGTGTTGATAAACTTGGCAAAAGCTCCCGTTCCGCACCAGAAATTTTTAAAATCATTCAAATCCTGCAGGAAAGCAAAATGTCGGCTATACCTGGAACCCTAGTCATTACTTATCTAATCCACATCTACAAAAGTCTATTCTTTCTTGTTTACTTCTTCTGATTTAATAAGACCATAAACGGACCATCTTGTCCTTACCGCCACTGGCAACCTTTTTTCCGTCCATGCTCCAGTCAACAGCATACACCTCATCGGCATGGCCAGGCAAATCGACATTCAACTTACGGGTCCGTACGTCCCATACTTTAAGCGTGGTGTCCTTGGAACAACTCACCAAGTATCGGTTGTCGGCAGACCATGCTGTCTGGTACACAGGAGCCACATGGCCCCGGAATGTACCGATAAATGTCCCCCGTAATCCGTCCCAGATCTTGATCGAATTATCAAACGATGCCGAGACCACGTAGCGGCCATCGGGAGAGAACGAGACGTGGTTCACGAGTTTCTGGTGGCCCGTCATCCGACACACGGGTTTCAGCGACTTCAATGGTTCCCATAAGTACATAGTAAAGTCATCGCTCGCCGTCACCAACCGTTCGCTCACCGTACCGTTCATCTTGGCCACTTTCTCGTACGCCTGCAACGCCTTGGCACGCAACTCTTGCGGAGTGCTCGTCTTGCTGCTGGCCTTGGTGGTGGCATGGTCAAAACCTCCTTTCCGCAACACATAATCAGTAGAAATCGATAAATGGTTCACCCAATGCGCATGGCTCTTGAGGGTCTGGATACACTTGCCTCCAGCAGCAATATCCCACGTCCGGATCGTCTTATCGTGCGACGCACTGTAGAGAAGATCGGATCCAGACCATTTCACACACGAAACCGCGTTGGTGTGTCCGCTCATCGTCAACAGACACACTCTTCTCGTGGTATCCCAAATCTTGACGGTTCCGTCCTTCGACCCCGATCCCAAGCGAGGCAGCTCTCCAACCTTGACCAAATGCAACGGTTCCCATGTCAACGACGAAACCCACTTCGAATGGCCCGTTAACGGACCTCCAAGCGGCTTGCCCAGATCGGCATCCCATAATCGTACCGTATTATCCATTGAACCAGTGGCAATCATCGTGCCACAGGGCGAGTATGAGACACACAACACCCAGTTGGTATGTCCAGTTAGCGTATGCATCGGGGTCTGCGTGTTACAGTCCCAGATCCGCGCCGTCGAGTCCCCGGCACCTGAACACATGCGCCCCGAGTCGTTGGGGGCAAACTGACAACACAATACCGTCGATCCATGGCCAGCAATCGCAGCATTGGCCCGTGTCACCGGTCTCACCTTGAACACGGCCCGCGGCGTATATACCAACGTCATGAAATCTTCTGTGGTCTTGATGGCAGGCTTCAACACCGAACTGTACAAGTTATCCTTGATATCAACCAACTTTTGCGTATCCCCTGCTTCCTCGTTCAACAAGGAAAATGTATATGGAACAGGCTCGTCCTTCTCGCCATGCAACTGGTTCAATAACTCTTCCAACTGCTTCTCGGTGATCCCTCCAGGAACCCGGATCGAACCTCCCACCGTTTCACCCGTGTCCGATGCCTGGAATTTTATCAAAACATTGGGAAGATCCAGAGGCACAAGATCCACTTCTCGAACCTGTTGAGCCTCTTTCTTCTGCTTCTTTGATGGTGGTGGAACAACGGTGGCCATCGCTAAAATTGTTGATAATGAAAAAAATCGAGATGAGCCCGTTAAATATTGCTTATGTGCAGGAAAGTCATCAACCTCTCTTACAAGAATACTTCACCACTAAAGTTGCGGCTGGGCTTCAAGTCAAGAACAACTTTGGGTTTGGACGACTTGTTGATTGGTGGGGGCGGTTTCTTTTTGTTTTTGTAGTCATCAATTAAAGGTACATCGTTTTTTTTGGCACTTTTTTGCATCTGTTGCGGAAGTCTACGTTTGGGACCCTTTGATCTTGTTTTATTTGCATGGTAAGGCTTGGTGGTGGCCTTTGGTTCTATTTTGGGACCAGTACTGGAACGCGCAACAGGCTGGTTTGATAAAGGGTTGTTGCCAAGTTCTGGCATCGTATTGGCACGCAGCAAAATGGACGAAAGTTGATTCTGGAAGTTTGGCTGTGGAGGCTTTTCTGGTACTCTTGCCGTCCGTTTGAGGTTGGATAATGCTACCAATCCTTCAACTTGTGTATCTTTCTTTTCTACCTGAGAGACATTGATGGGTTTCTTGCCTAGTTTCAGTAACTGAGACCGCAATACTTCCGAATCCCGCTGTTCGTACTTGACATGTTCCACCATGCTTTTACGGGGCGATAGTCTCAATAACGATGACTTGAGGATCTCGTTGTCCCGTTCAAAGTACGTTCCACTGGACGGTTTCTGTGGCTTGGAAGGAGGACCTTCGCCACTTAACTTCAGGATCGTCTGTTTCAATAAATCAGTTTCGTTCTCCATCGTTGGCTTTGGTGGTTTCTTGGGTGGAGACATCTTAGATAACGTTGATTTCAAAATATCGGTATCCTTTGGCTCACTTGCCAGATTTGTTGCTGGTTTCAGGCTCTTGGGTGGAAGTCGAGGTGCGTCCTTGGTCTTTTTAAGTAAATTGATCCGTGAAAGAAACTCGGGTTCTTTTGGTTCTTGTTTGAGGAGGGGAACTGTCGTCTTTTTCACCGGCGATGTTGTGAACGATGTCTTGGTTACTGGTTCGATGTACCGGTGAGAATCGCTCTTTTTAATTGCACTATCGATCCAGCTATTTGGTTTCTTTTCTGCTGCTGAAGAAGGCGATGGTTTAGTCTTCAAGTACAGTGGTTTGGGAGTTGGAGTGGGTGATTTCGAGGTCGTGGTGGTTGCTTTCGACTGTGACAACGAAGACATCCAGTCGGTGGACTTGATTCCAAATTTACGTGGAGATGGCGAGTCGTCTCCGTTGGTAGTTGTAGTTGTCTTGGAGTTTGAGAGTGTTGACGAAAGCCAATCACTTTTGGGCTTGACGAGCGGTGCTTTCGATCCCGATGCTGTTTCCTGAGTAATGGTACTCATCTTATTAGATATACTGGACGAAAGCCAGTCGGGTTTCGGTTTTGGTTTGGTGGAAGGCCCGTTCTTTCTGGCTGGTTCTTGAGGAACAGGTTCTTCCTGAGTTCCTTTCTGAATACTGGACGATGAATAGTATACCCGTTTAGGAAACAACGGCTGGGGACTAGTATAAACCGGCTGGCTAGGTTCTGGTTTAGGAACTGAAGATATTGCTTGTTCCAATTGAACAAACGACCGATGTTTTGATTGTTGTTGTTGTTCTTTCTCTTTCTCTTTCTCTTTCTCTTTCTCTTTCTCTTTCTCTTTCTCTTTCTCTTTCTCTTTCTCTTGTTTTACTGGATTTATTAATTCCACGTCAAACAGAATCTCATTAAACTTTGGTTTAGCAGGTACCAACGGTTTCTTCTTTACAAAAGGATCTTCATCAAGTTCGTCCAAACCAGACTCAAAAACACTGTGTTTTAAAGACCGATTGAATGTGAGCAGAGCCGGCTCGAGATGTGGTGCTGGACCTGCCACAGACACCGCTGGTAAACGAGTTTGTCGATTCTTTAACGGAGACGTGCTCGCCAGACGCAGACGAAGTTCGTCGATGTTTCGCTGTAATTCACGCTGTCGTTGTTGATCTTCATGAAGCTTCTCACGAGAAAGCTGTGAGAGCTGAGACAAGAAATCATCAACTTTCTGGTTTGAGGGAGAAACGTCCACCATTTGACGAGTTGATAAAAATGGATCAAAATGATCAAATGTACTGATAAAAATGTAAACCGATAAAATGTGCAGGACCACTACTAGTTTTAAGTTATATATAAATATGTTGAATATGTATGAAGGTGATGAAAATGATGATGATGATGATGTTATGAAGGATTGAAGGGAATGATTCCAAAACCACCGCCCCATGCGTCGTAGACGGATCCTGTTGGTTCTGGCTGGCTCGTCTGTTGGTCAGGCATCACCGAGCCCTCGCGCGTGTACACGTTGTAGAAGAGCCCGTACGAGTTCAATGCTTCCTGGTCGACATCCTCATCCATTTCGTGTAACTCGTCGTCGTTTTGTTTTGGAGGTTCGGTACTTTCTTCGGTTTGAGAAAAGTACCTGAACGATGCTTGTTGAGACAGTTTTCTTGATACCTGCTGTTGTGGTGGTTGCTGCTGCTGCTGCTGCTGCTTTTGTCTTGGTTGTTGGTCAGTCAAGTTCCGCATTGTTTCCCAGAAATCAAGGCCTTCCTCCTCATCACTATCATGTTTCTGTCTTTTGTTCTCCAGCACGCTTTCTGAGACTTTCCGTTTCGTGCCTGCTTCCACCGCAGCAGCAATCTGGACTGCTTGTGTTAACGGGGTCAACGGATTCGCATCGTCACCGTCGTTATCTGAAAATGTCTTGGTGAGCTTGATATTATCGTTGAGCAACTTGGCCAAGTCCGATTCTTTGGCCTCAGATTCGTTCTTGACGTGATGGTGATGGTGATGGTGGTGATGGTGATGTGTAGCTTTGGCTGATGCCTGTGCTTGTGACGAAGAGTTGAGTTTCGGCACTTCTGTCAACGGAGGAAGATAATTGAAGTGCTGGTACCGATTGATCTGTGTCTCGGGCTCAACATAATAAGAACCAGCCAGTGGACTCGGGCCCCGGCGCTCCTCCAGGCCCAAGATCCCGTAGGGAGACGTGGCTGAGTATGGAGATGTCGAGCTGCTATTCTGGGGCTGGTGTGGCGAGTAGTGGTGGTGTATGTGCTGATGAACCGTGATATTTAATCCGTGTGCCTTAGCATATGAAATAAGGTACTGAGCAAGCTCCTGACTGTCGATACTGCTGCCGTTCTCGTCGGTAAAGAGACGGTGGGGAAGGTTGGGGTTACGAAGAGGATCTTCAACAGTATACTTCCATTCCACCTCGCTATTGACCTGACTGGTGATCCCTGAAGGTGCAGCTTTAACAACTGGATCTTTGCTTAGGGGCTGTTGCTGTTGCTGTTGTTGTTGTTGTTGCTGTTGTTGTTGCTGTGGTGGTGCTGCTGCGTGTTTCTCGATCTTGCCAATAACCTGTGAGTTACCGTTGGTGATTAGATCTACTTCCTGCTTAATGATCTGGTCTTCTTTTCCTCGCACCACGTCCGTTACCAACTTTCTCCATCGATTGCGACACGTCAACGGTGGTCTGCCTGGAAAATCGGCCGATATCGACCGCCACTTCGTTCCTTGGACCTTTATCTGTCGTATGAGGCGCAAGTCTTCCTCGCGCGTCCATGGCTTGAGTCGATCTTTGGTGCTGGGATCCAACACTTCGGTGTACCGTTTTGCACACTGGTCATCGGTGCGGCCTGCGATTTGTGTTGCTACTTTTTGCCACGACGGTCCGTGTTTCTTGTATGCTTCGATCAACGCCTGGTCTTCTTGTTGTGTCCATTTTCCCTTGCGCAAGTTGGGAGCCAACGAGTTTGTCCATCGTTTGCGACAATCTTTAGCTTTGCGGAGCCCCGAGGGCGAGATCTGCTGCGACACCGCCATCCAGTCAATTTTGTCGGGGTCCACGGCCGCATGTTCGCCACCAAGATCCATGGCATCGATGATGGCAGTCAAGTGTTGATCCTCTTTTTGAGTCCATGGTTTGCGTGATTCACGCCGAAACGTCTGGAAACCAAGCGTTTCTGCCACCGCAAGCGGATCGATCTGCACAAGCCGTTTCTTTTCCGCTCCACGATACTCAGCCATTTTGTATATTTATTACACTTTTGTTGTTTGGTAAGAGTCAGACATAAAGAGAAAAAAATTTGACCTCGATCATCGTCGGACCTGCAGACAGATCATTTCTCCATTCCTCATCACTGATTTCTGATATTGCGATTTTCAATAAGACGAAGAAGGTTTCTCAAGAGCATGGCAATGGTGACTTTTCCGATCGAAGGCACGTAGAGTCCTGCTTTCTGCTTGATATCGTCGTTGAAGTTTTTTGCACTCGAAAAATTGATGACAACCGTGCCATTGGCCACGTATTCAGTGGGAAACTTGTAGCCATCGGAAGGAACCCCGGTGATAATGACATCGCAGTGCGGAGCAATCTTGTCCAACAGATACTCCTGTGCATCCAAATCAACCACCTTGTGTCTGTGTTCCAGTAAGTCATCGCCACGCGTGAACTGCTGGACATTGTTGATATCAAGCGAATACACCGTCGCCCCATCGTTGGCCAATAACGCAGCAAGCGGACGGCCCACAATCTCAGACCGGTTGACCACCAACACCTTCTTGCCATACAACCGGTTGCCGTAGTGCAAAATCTTGTTGTACACCCCCAAGTACTCCAAGATCTTGACCATCGCCAACGGGGTACATGGCAAAATCGACTTCTGTTCGTTGGTCGGAGCATCCAAGAACCGCACGTTGTGGTAAAGGTTGTGGTAGTACAAGAAGTTGAGCCCTTCGACATCTTTTTCGGGCGATATCAACTGCTGGAGGTACTGGTCCTGACGGTCACCAAACACAGGGAAGTAGACCATGATACCATTGACACTATCGTCCTTATTGGCTTTGATCAATGCATTCTCCAACTCGTTCTTGGCAACTTGTCTGAGCTCGTACGTGAACCCAAGCAGCTCGCACGTCTTGCCCGTCCAGTTGGCATACATCTCGGCCGCAGGGTCGTCGTTGGCAAGGAAACCCACGAGACGTGGCGTGAATCCCAAGTTGGAAACACCAGCCACAACCTCGTCGGTGAATGGTTTCGCGATAGTAGACGCAAGAATGGTTCTGCCAGCAGGCTTGGACGACATTGAAGGATTGATATTTGGGGATGTGCACGTTTATATGCGATGGAAAATTAATTGCTTCGACTCGGTCGCGACTCGGGATAAAATACATGAGAGCTGTTTTTCGTAGCAAGAGCCTCGCTATTTCAGTGAGAGCGCTACAAACAATACTTTAATGTATGGGACGTTCGTTTGGTTTGACGATCGACATTATGTTCATTCATTGTCATGCTCTTTTCTAAGTTATGGTCATCACTATTTCTTGCTGGTTCTCGCTATTTCTTGCTGGACTGTTTCATTTCTCATTCATTTTAACGGAGATGTGCACTCGCATTCATGTACAAGCTCTGCCAAATGTATGCCTCGCTCAACATCAACTCAAGATCCTTTTCTGTCCATGACGCAGTGGGAGGGTTCTGGAGAAAGAGAAGGATTTCCTGGAAATCCTTTTCCTTCAACTCAGCACTGAACTTGACAAGAAACGCAGCACACACGTAGATATGAAAATTGTTGAACCCCAACGGCGATTCGCTCAAGTACGTGTCCCACATCCGGATCACCAACGGGATCGAGAGCTCCCGCATCAACAAACAGTTCATCCACCGGAACGCAAACTGAATAAACTCGATTCCTTCGTGTTCAAAATGTGCCATGAGCTCGACATCAATGCGGCCAATCAACTTACGTAACTCGTTCACCTGCCGAAGAATCCCCGGTTGTTCGTGGATATAGTTGTCCGTGATGTTCTCCAAGAGTCGTGATAAGCACCAGTACGTGTCGGCCTCGATCAACGTGTGTACACGTTCCGAAAGCTTGCTGGGATCAAAGTTATCGACGGTGTATGTTGCGAGGTACGGATCGACCAAGAGCAGCTGTTCCTGGGCATCGGTGGGGTCCATGAGTCCTGGGATAAAAAGCTCGATGTCTTCGTTGGTGGCTGTTCTCTGGAGCTGCCACAAGTAGTTGCCCAAAAAGAGCTGGTAGAACGGCGTGGCCAAGTCGTTGATGCCCTGGACATAGCCACTGGCTGGATGTCTCACTGCCCAGAGATACAACACTTTACGGAGCGAGCGCTGGGTTTCTTTGTACGAGTATAGTTTGATGGTGGGGTTGGTACGTTTGACGTCGATCTTGATCTGGTGGTACAACTGTTTCTCGCGGTTATTGTTATTATTGTTGATGGACGACGTGGAGGTGTTGTTGGGTTTGTCGTCGCTGAAATCGACCGTGACGGTCGCCAATCCCTCGCGGTACTCCTGGCGCTTGCGGGCAACCGTCAGCAGCTGTCTTGACTTGTTGGTGGGCAAGTAACCCAACAAGATCTGCCACGACAACGCCCGTAACTCGGAAGGAATCCCGTTCCATGCGAGTTTGCGCAAATCCTGGATGTTGGTGTTGGTGTCGTCGCCAGCCAACACCTTGCGGAACTTGGCGTACTTTGTGTTGAGCTGGTTGAGCTTTGTCATCTCGAGTTTAGCCTTGTAGTCTTCGCCGTCGAGCGATTCGCCGCGCAGCGACGATTGGCGATGTTTTGTAATAGGAACCACGACGTCTGGATAAAGCAAATCGACCATGTGCGTTGGTTCTGTGCTGAGGTTACTTGTGGATGTATGTACGTCTTCGAACCCTGCGTCCCAGTCGTCATCGAGATCATCATACTTGGCCTTGACTCGTGAGTGGTGATGGTGATGATGATGATGGTCATCGTGTGAGAAGGAACGTTGTATGGGAGTTCGTTTTAACGAATCGGAAATGAGCGACGATGTACTTGACTGGAGTTGTTGTTGTTTTGAGTTATTGTACGCCAACGAACCATAGATGTTGCTGTTGATATCGTCCTTGTTCACCAGTGGTTTGGAAGATGTACCTGTCAACGAAAGGTTCTTCAAGAACGACGTGAGATGTTTGCCTTTGCCACCGTTTTCTCCAAAGATAAACTCGTTCTTGGAATTGTTGTTGATGTTGTTGTTGCTGTACACTTGGGACATCTCTTGTTTCTTGCCCATGGTGGTGGTGGTAAGGTTCGCACTTTTAATTTTCGTATAGGAAATTATATAAAATGAAGAGACTTTTTTCTGGGTTTATTGACTGTGCACTTCGCCCTTCACAGCAACAGATCCCTGCTTCAATTCTCTGCCTGAAACATGTAAAGTTCCTTCTTGTGTGATGCTGACCACAACCTGTAACTTTGTTTGAGGTTTCAACTCCTTTAAGGTCAATTCAGCCAATAAGACACCGGCTTCATATACAACTTCACGTTTGATCTCAGGCTCATCGTCAGAATCATCTTCCGAGTCCGAATCCGAATCAGGCTCAGCTTCCACAACAGTCTCCTTAACAGTTCTCTTACCTTCATACAACTCAATGGCAACCGTAGCAGCATCGCCGTTGGTGACCTCGATCGTCTTCTTGATTGGATAAGCGGTTTCAGCTACAAGCAATGGCTGGAACTTACCATCAGCATCCTTTATCCCAATTGGCTTGCTCAAGTGCTGGGTGTTGACAACAATTGGCTGCAACGACTCAGCAACTTCTTCAGCATCAAACCCTTCGATCAACGCCGCCTGCAACGCAGCACCACGCGAAACCAACTCCGATGGACTGAGTGCCTTGGTATCCAAAGCAGGAGAAACAACCCTGGTCGATTCAGGGAACACAAACGCAATGTTCAGCGCCAACTTGGGTGTGTTCGACGTACCTCCAACCAACAACACTTCGTCAATATCCAAGTTCTCCAAGCCAGCCTTGGTAACCACCGATTCAACAAAGCTCGTCATTTCTGACAACACTTGTCTCGTGGTCAACTCGTATCTCAATCTGTTGATGGTGGTGTGGAAATCAAACCCTTCAGCCAACGACTCGATCGAACACGTCGACTGGGTCACGTTCGACAACGTCTTCTTGACAACAATCGACTCGGCCTTCAACTTGGCAACTGCTCTTTCGCTCGTTCTGGGGTTCGCCTTGTACTTCTTTTCAAACTCCTTGGCAAAATACTCAGCCAACGCATTGTCCAAACTCTCACCTCCTAAGCCGTACTGGTGTGCGGTGGCCAACACCGTCAAAACACCGCCTCTGACGGAAACAACAGCAGCGTCCGATCTCACACCACCGAAATCAGCAACAACATATATCTTGTCCTGTAACAATCTGTCTTCTTCGGTGCTCAAGTACGCCAACAACGCAGCAGATGGCTCGTTGATCAACTGCATCACCTTTAAACCAGCTTCGTTCGAGATCTTGGTCAACACTTCTCTCTGATGATGCGTAAAGTCCGTAGGAACAGTGATGACAACACCTTCAATCTCCTTCCCAATCACATCCTCAGCAGCAACCTTCAACTGCTTCAAGTGTCTCTTGGTCACTTCTTCAATAGAAAGCGTTTCTTGCTTACCGTTGATCGTAACTTCGTACGCAACCGTACCGTCGTGCGCCTTAACAGCACCAGCTCCAACCTGATGCGCAGCAGAAACATCAACATCATCAAAGTTCTTACCAATGAAATCTCTAAAGTTGATGATGGTGTTCTTGGCGTTTCTCACCAATTGGTGCTGTGCTTGTGTGCCGTGGTACTCGTCCTCACCAACATACGACAAGGCCGAAGGAATCGCACGGTCACCGTCAGGGTTGGCAATAACATCGACTTTTCCGTCCTGAGTGGCAACACCAATGGAAGAAGAAGTGTTACCGAAAGAAATACCAATAACTGCAGACATCTCTCTATAAATTGTTCAATGAACGGGTCTAATTTCTTAATAGCATCGATTTGATGAAGAAAAAAAATTTATCGCGACATCGCGACATTTTTCCTGAAAAATTGGAAAAATTAAAAATTAAAAAATAGGTCGTACCCGGATTCGAACCGGGGTTGTTTGGATCAAAACCAAAAGTGATAACCACTACACTATACAACCTGTTAGCTGGTCTCCAGTAAATGAGCGATAGGAAGATCTAGACCCTATTCTGAAACAATCATTCAGTTATGGAATACGAAGAAGGGTAACAATAACCAAGCCAAGATTTATCAAACCAGAGAAAATGTACTATGATTCAAAGAAGAAAAAAAAGAAAAGTATAGAGAGAAGAGATGAAAGAAAAACAGCTGATGATTTTGATATATTTTTAGAATTTCTTCAAAAAACTTTAGGTTTGACATATTATTTACTTCAAATAAGCTTAAAGCCGAGAAGTTTGCAACAAAAAAC
Source organism: Teunomyces gatunensis (assembly GCA_003706565.3). NCBI lineage: Eukaryota > Fungi > Ascomycota > Pichiomycetes > Serinales > Debaryomycetaceae > Teunomyces > Teunomyces gatunensis. The sequence continues at coordinate 63,032 of PPLS03000022.1, read as the reverse complement.
AGTCAAAGAAGCCAATAAGAAACATTAAAATCAAAGTCATGATGAGTTTTAGGTGAAGGAGATGAAATTTCTGGTACTTTTCATCAACGGATGTCTTGAAACTGAGGCACTGATGTTTTTTTTTAATGTGGATCCCCTCAGAATATTTTTAAAGCAGTGCAGTTTTCCAAAAACTGGAGATTCTTTTTTTTATATATTTATGTATTGAAGCAGAATGAAGAAACATGTACGAATCATAGGAATAGTTGTGGTGTCCACATGTTTGGCGATGGTGTTTATATTCCAGGAGATTTCACAGCAAGTAGAGAGCTTTGCACAAGGACTCAACCAAGTGTTGGACGAGAACGTGCCGCTGCTCGATGATCAAGAGTTTCTTATGAAGATAGATCTCTTGGGGGACCAGAAACCGCAGACTCTGGACGAAAAACAGTACAAGGTTGTGGCTCAGAAACAGACCGAGGAACATGAAGAAGGTAGAGGTCAAGTTTCGGGCACCACGGGGTTTTTGGCTGAAAAGACGGGACCCCAAGTGCCCCATAACTTTGAAGAAATGGATATCAAACGGTTGAGTTTCAGGATATATACTCATAATGTGAAGAATGCGTCGCCAAGAGATGCTCTGAAGCCGGCGGCGGCGGTGGAGCTTGCGTGGCCCGAACGGTACCAGCGAGTTGCGAACTCGATCCGGTTCAATGCCGGCACAAATGGCGTGGTGGCGTTACAGGAGGTGTTGAAGTTTCAGTTGGACGATATCATGGGCGAGTTGAATCGGTTTGGCGACGAATGGGCTGTGTATAGCGTGGGTCGTGACGATGGAGCGCAGGCTGGTGAGCATGTACCGATTATTTACCGGGATTCAGAGTGGGAAGCGGTGCATAGCGATAGTTTCTGGCTCAATGCGCAGGATGAACGGAGTGCGGTTGTTGGATGGGACGCCAAGTATGTGCGGATGGCGACGTACGTGACGATGAAGCACCGGGAGTCGGGCAATTATATCAATGTGTTCAACACGCACTTTGATCATCGTGGTGAACGGGCCCGGCTCGAGTCGGCACGTCAAGTATGGAACCAGATGGAGTTGGTGAATGCCTGGCCGTCGTTTCTCTGTGGAGACTTGAACACTAAGGCTGGTTCGCCCGAATATAAGTTCTTGACGAGTCATTTACGTGATCTGCGACAATTGTCGTCAGCGTTCACGCGGTACGGACACATTGATTCACTGGTGACGGGATTTGGAGGCAAAGCTCTCAAGAACGGAGGTCAGGTCATTGATTACATCTTTGCTCCAGGATATACCCGAGAGATTGGCGATGGAGTGGTGTGCGACCCAAAGGTGCTGACGAACGAAGCAGCATCGCGACTTGGTGTGCTGCTCACGAGCTATGCGATGCTTCACTCCAAGTACGAAGGAACTTACTTTAGCGACCATCGACCCGTGGTGGCAGACTTTGTTATTGATAAATGTAGATAAAACAGGCACGAGCCTTTGGAGCGCGCTGCGCCAACGGATCAAATAAACGAACCTTTTAAACAATTAAAAACCGTTCACATTTGACCCAGAAAAACAGCAAGGATTCTGTCCAATCAGAGATGTCGTTGGACGATAAGCTTTTCTATACGAAACTTATCAATCGAGAGTTTAGAAACCTTCAACTTGATCCAGATCTACGAACCAAATCGCTCTTTGATCTTATCGATTACTGTGAGCTTTTATATGAACACTCGGTTCATACTCATGACGCAGCAAAAAGCGTCCTGTTGTATATCAAAGGGTTCTTGATCTTCAACTACTTCATCAATAGCTTTATCATGTTGCACTTTAAGGGTTTCGATACCTTTATCGACTCCAACGAGCAGGACTTTATCATCTACTTGAACATCTTTGCTTTCTACAACAAAACATCTCTGTTCAACCTCAACAATCACAATGTGCCTCTAAACACCATCCGTTCCTACATTCTCCACTACTTGGTCGATAAGAACTTGTTATCCTTCAACGTCGAGGAATTGAACACTTGGCTCCATCAATACATTGACTACTTACGAGCCAAAGACGAAACTCTTGCAGAATCGAGCCTGGATTCAGACACAAGCGAACCAATCGTGTTTCCTCGCTCCTCCAAGAGCTACAACCTCCACAACAACATAGATATACAGAAAGATCCCGTTCTTGACTTCCAGGCTCGGTACCCATCCATCAAATTATCCAAATCCATGCCGCCTCTCCCTCAACAATCACCACCAAAGAAACCAGCCCGCAAATCACCACCCCCAGTGCCGTATCCCGTTGCAGACACCGCCAGCGATATCTTCTTTATCAACGGCACCAACGGCCGGTCCGCATACTCAGTGCCTGCGTCCAAGGGTCCCCTGGTCGCCCTACCTTCCAACGTCCATGCCCACTACACCACCGACACCAGCTACCAACAACTCATCCCCAAACTCATCCACCAGCAACAAGCACCAGTGCAAGCACCAGTACAAGCACCAGTCCAAGCACCAGTGCAAGTGCCAGTAGTTCATTCACCACCCAATTACTTAAAAGACTACGCCGTGTGTGGGTTGCGTAACTTTGGATCTTCGTGCTACGTCAACCTGACGATCCAGCTCTTGTTCGGGATCTATAGCTTCAAGGGCTTGTTCCGCCACCTGGAGTACCAGCAACATATCCGTGATCCCAAGTTCAAACAACTCTTGAAGGAACTGAAGTTGTCTACCGTCAGCAAAGACTCGATGTTGATTTCCGAAGCATTGTCGGGCCTCTTGCGTACCTTCAACATGCACGGAGGCTCGCTGATTGCACCCACCAAGTTCATCCGAATCGCATCGTTGTTGATGCCCGATTTCAACATCCCATACGAACAACAAGATGCCCAGGAATTCTTGTTGTTTGTCTTGGACAGACTCCACGAAGAGTTGGCCGATAAACGAGTGGTTCCGTCTGCTGAAGGTGCAGTCGACCATTATATCCAGAAATGGAACATCAACATCAAACAGAAAGATAAGGACGAGTACTGGAAATGGTACGAGTCTGTGCTTCGCCACGAAGGATCGTCGCCCATCACCGATCTTTTTCAGGGCCACTTACAGAACAAACTCATCTGCCACAAGTGCGGCTTTGAATCAATCAACTACTCGCCGTTCACGATCTTGTCGCTTCCGATTCCCAGTCTCAACCGCAACGAACTGGTCGATTTGGCAGACTGCTTGCGTCACTATAGCCAGGACGAGATCTTGACCGGAGACAACGCCTGGAACTGCCCCAAATGCCACAAGACACCTGAACAACCAGCAGGCCATGCTCTTGATAACCATCCGGTGTTTACTCCTAAGAAATCAGGCATTTTCAGGTTGGGAAGACGCAGCAAGTCGCCGCCAAGCCGCAACACCAAGAAGATCTTGGCCGAGTCCAAATCATCGACGTTGTCGTCGTCGATCTCGATCAAGACACTCACATTCACCAAGTTACCACGAGTGCTCTTCATTCATTTATCGCGGTTTTCCATGCATAATCTCACCGATAAGTTGGACGTGATGATCAAGTATCCGTTAGAGTTGCGGTTCAACATGGAACCGGTTCCTATCGTGTTCAAGTTATCGGGGTTGATCAACCATTACGGTAACTTGAAGAGCGGACACTATACTGCGTTGGTCAACAAGTCGACTGTACGTGAAGGTATGGACGGATTCGGGCTCGATAACTTGAAGCATCCGTTCTGGTGTCTTTTTGACGATGAGAATGTGCGTTCCAACGTTGGTCACGGCAGTATTAGCCAGGCACACTTGCAGGAGTTGGATTCACGCGATGTTTATGTCTTATGTTATGAACAAGTTTAGAAATTAGACGTTTTTTTTGCTGATTGCTGTGATCTTGCGTTGCTTGACTGGTTGCATTTGATATTCTTCTTCTTCATCATCGTCATTATCAAATGCAGTTGGGACTTTTATTGAAGCAGCGACTTTCTTTGGTTTTAGTTGTAGTTTTATCGGACCATCAACAATAACCGTTGGTGATGGTTCTTGATTCTGGTTCTTGATCCCTGAATCGATCTGGTTGTTGATGAACTTCATGGTTACGTCGTGTTCCGAACGTAGTTGTCGTTCCTTATCGACTTTCAGATCGAGATTGAGCGAACGGTCAATGAACGAGATCTCCAAGTTGAACTCGTCGGTGTCTGTGTCTGGCAGATGGACATGGACCAAAGCGTTCAGGCCCAAGTACTTGACAAACGCCGTGAGACTTGACCATTTGGTCGAGTTCATATGAACATGGTTCTTGTCGCCGGAAATGTATTCCTGGTAAAACTTGTTGGCGTTGATCTTTTTGGTGCCGTGGTTGATTTTGAGGAGACGAAGAAACTCGTTCTTGAACCGGGCCGAGTATTCTTCCACCACTTGGCTGCCACGGCCTGACTCGCTCAATGTTTTGATTTTATGGATATGACTTGGTGATGCCAAATGGTTCTTGAATCCGTTGGCATCACGACATTGTTTCGAGCAGATCTGACAGTAGAAACGAAGTTTCTGAAGACCCAGCATCTTGAGCTGTTTTGCCTGATGTTTGGCAGTCCCTATTTCTGCCCGTGCCATAAGAAAAGTATAAAAAGTAAAAGATCAACAAATTAAAAAAACATCAAAAACATCATGAACATCATTTGTGTTCGACGAATGGCGGTGGCGCCGCGCCAGACGTTCCGTGCGCCAGTCACGCCGATGGACGTGTTCTGGCACCAGCGCGTGTCTGCGAATATCAAATATTTCGGAGCAATTGCGCTGGCAGCATATACATTTACACATGTGCATCCTGCGACTTTGGTGACGGTGGGGCCACCGCTTGCAGTAGCTGCGTACTATGCGAGGAAACACCACACGAAACGTGTTCATGATCGTGAAACATCGCTGGTTCCTGATAATTGTGACCGTGTACGTCTCCAGCCGTACGATGAGTCGTCGTTGGAGAATGTGGTCAGAGGATTGGAGAATGAGTTTGATCATTTTAAGTATCAAGTGGTAGAGGTAGCGAAGAGAAGAATTAAACATCAACAACAACAAAAAGATGATGACGATGAAAAGCTGCTGCTGCTGCTGCTGCTGCTGCTGACGCATCAGCTGTTTATTGATGCCAATGGCCAATTCTCTATCCATACTTCCCATCCCGAAACATTCATCGTTCTGAAACATCAAAACCAAGACTTTATCAAACTTTCCATTCCTTTCTACACATCGAAAGATCTACAGACTCGACTCGGCACCATCGCCATTTCCTTACTCCAAACACAACAAACAGCGACGTTTCTTGAATATAAAATGATGTTGGTCATCACTTCGTACGCGTGGTTTCCATCGAGCTTTTCCATCACCAGCATTCCTGGTGATGCCGTGACCGAAAGCCAGTTGTTGGGCCTGGACGATGTGACTGTGGATATATAAATATAATTCTTTTACCTGAAAAAGTTGCCTGCTTTCCTGAACGTTGTCCATTGGTGTTCGTAGCAGCCGGCCGATTCCTTGATGGACTCCAACTGTGGTTTCCATGACTCGATATCACGGATTCTCGTGGCCGTGGCTGGATGGGTGCTCAAGAATTCACGAACGACACTCGTACGTTCAGACGATTGTTCGTACGTTGCCATCCGTTGCCAGAACGCCACGGCGTCCGTGATACTGAAACACAGCCGGGCAAGCAACTCACAGCCAATATGGTCTGCTTCCGATTCCATCTCACGCAGTGCGGGCATCTGTAACAATCCCGATATCAAAAGATCATTGAACCACGATACACCTGTCAATGTATAGAGCAAGGTTGATAACGCGATGTATACCGGTTGTTTCGAGAGCTGTTCCGATGAATGGTGGGCCAACTGATGCGCGAGCTCGTGGGCCAACACCGTGGCAAGCCCGTTATCGTCGTGACATATGGGAAGGATCGACAGAAAGATAAAGATCTTGCCGTTAGGTAGAATGAATGCGTTGGGAGGAACTTGGTTCAGATCGACCTTGATCACATGGATCTGCCATTGAAGCAGCTCCAAATGGCGTCGTTGGTGTTCGTTGTGATTATTATCCATGGCAGCCACAAGTAATCGGTTCATGATCCCAGAAATACGGCGATAAATCGGATCCGTGGATGGAAGCACCTGGCTACGGTACTGGGCCATGATCTGCGTATATGAATAGTTGCCGATACGTGTTTCGAGCCAGTAAGGAATCCATAAACACCGACGACGGCCGGTGAATGGAGCAGCATCCAAGTTGTAGACATAAAACGTGGCTACGGCTCCACCAGCGTACCAAGTGTTACGGTGATAGAGTAAATCGAGCCACGTTGGCGTGCGGCGTCCGTGAGAAGGGTCATTAAACCGTTTGTACGTGGCGTACGACCGTTGGAAAAATCGAAACCGAAACATTCTTTAATGTTAATCTTTTTTCTTATGTTCATTGCTTCTTCATCACTCTTCATTAATATACATATACATACTCTTTACAGTTAGTTACTCTTTACACAGACAGTCAGTCAGTTACTTAGTTAGTTAGTCAGTTACTCAGTTACTTATTAACCACGCACCCACTCACTCAGTCAGTTACTCAGTCAGTTACTTATTTACTCACTCACTCGCTTCGCTCGTTCGTTCGTCGTCGTCGTCGTCGTCATCAAATCATTATTAAACATACTATACATCCATTTCCTCAAACGGTCCCGAATTAACACGATGATGTTCTGCCACTGTATCATGAACAAAATGCTCATTCACACCACTACTATCGCTCACCAACCGGTTCGTTAACAAGTCCAACAGCGAATTATCACCATGGTACGTTGCATGCATGCGTGGCTTCACCATGCCCGTGGCTGGACCCGGTACTGTTCCTGTGGCTGCAGCCACTGCAGCAGCTGCTCGTGATGGAAGTTTTTCAAAAAAGACCGGTGTGGTCAACTGTTTCGCCAAGTTATCCAACGAACGCGGGTCTGGATTCACTGTTCCTGGTCCAGGAGCCACACTGGTGGTAGAGCTGGTATGGGACGCCGTCTCTTGATGGACGGGCGAGTATTCGTTGGTGTTGGCTGTTGGTGACAGCATGTTTGAAGAAGGAAGCACGGGAATGAAGGAGTCGTAGAAGTCGTAGGCAGAGCCTGATCTCAGGAACGAGTGGTTATGGGACGAACGGGACGCGCTGCGAGGCACAGCAGGCGGCAACAAGTGGCTGGAGTTCCCGTTGGTGCTGGTATCGATGTTGCTCGACGACGATGAAACAAACGAGCCGTACGGTTTATCTGGCGGCGTAGCGGTGCGAGACAGCAGTTCTGCGTGCTGTGGCAGGGTCTGGGGCTGGGTATGGTACGGACGGTGGAGCTCGTGTTCGAACTGGTCGAACGAGGCGTTGTCTTGTAATCCAACATCGATTTCGTTGACCATCAAGTCTTCCTTTTTCTGTTTGCGCTGGTTTCGGATCCAGAGAATGGCAACAAACGTAATGATTACAAACGAGGGAATGCCCACGGCCAAACCCACGGCAAGCCCGGCGGTGTTGACCATGAACGAATGTTTGGTGATGGACGGTGATGGGAAATGAGGGTGGCTATTCGGTCAGTTTTTATCGCTTTTGAGGCGGGTTTTCTTTGGATATGGCGTATGTGACACAACGAAAACGTTTCAACTAACGTAGCACAACAGTGATGGCTAGAATAAGAGATACAACCAAGAAAGAAAAGGAGCTGGAGGAATTTGATTCTCAAAAAAAAAAAATGAAAGAAACAGAATCGTTATGAGCATGTGCAGAGCATAAATATAAGCAGAGAAAACGAATCGATGGAGATCAACATCTCATTGGTCAGTTCATGTTACTATTTACAGGCTAGATAATGAAGTCGATTTCAGGGTCCTTTGTCAAGTCGTGTTGGTTACCGTTCACTTCCAATACAAAGCGGTGAACTACGAACGGATGTTGCTTTGATTCTCTTGTAGCTTTCAAGTATACGGTTCCTGTTCCGGTTTCGCCACGGACATCGAACGCAATGTCGATATCGCCCTTGACGGTATTCAACGGGCCCGAGATCCATGGCCAGGCGCTGCTGTAGTCGATCCCTGCCCCAAGAGCCGTACGTGAGATTGCTGAGCGTCTTAAGAAGAACAACGTCGAGTTGATGATTGGCGAACGGGTCTTTTCGTAGTTGAACGTAATCACACACGACAACGCCACGCCAATGCCATACACAACAAAGTAGTACCGGTTCTGTCTCTGTTTAACAAACGGATCAGGAAGCTCGCGGTCAAGCGTCACTTGTTTGTGCGTGGCCCTATGCACACCTGCACCACGCACGACGCTCTGGAACCGCACCTGGTTCTGAATTCTGGATACTGCACGCCAGTTCCTCAACATAATGTTTTGAAGTGTTTTTTTAAAGTGTTGATGATTTTTTTTTACTGTAGTTTTTGACTTCTTTTCATTTTTTTTCTTATGGATAAAGTCACAGGCGCTTGTTCCGTCGATAAAGTATCAGGCATGGTGTCTGTTCGTGAAGACTTGACGCCTCTGACGTTGGAATGGCAAGCAATCGAACAAACCCGCAAAATCTCCATTCCTCTCAACACTTTGACCAACTTACAGGCAACCAAAGACAACTCACCCAAAATGATCTTACGGGTGGTGTATCGCGTGGGACAGGAAGAAAAGAACATCAAGTTGATCTTCACCAACCGTCCAACCATGAACAGTATCAAGGACTCACTTCAGACCATCGTGGCTCGTCAACGAACCGTCATCAAAGATTCAACTCCCGATGATCTGCGCTCAGAAAAGGAATCAACCCCAAACCCAAACTCAAACTCAAACTCAAACCCTGCCGCTTCTTCTTCTTCATCATCATCATCATTCAGCTCAGAAGATTCATTGACAGACGCAGCACTTCTCAGAAACCTCCAGCTCCAACAAAACTTATTGCTCGAAGACCGTAATCTTCGCCAGGTATTTACACAATCAGTGATGAACTTTAAGCTCTCGCCGTCAGTGTTTTGGGCTACGCGTTTGAACCAGTTGCGTACGTACGCATTGACCGTCTCGCAACACCGAGGTCCCTACAACGTGCTCTCGACCATCAAACCAGTCGCTACGTCCGATAACCAAGTCAACGTCAATGTCACGCGTGATATCATCAACGAGATCTTCGACACGTACCCGACCATCAAGAAAGCGTTCCTGGACCTCGTGCCTGTCAAGTTCAGCGAGGGTGAGTTCTGGTCCCGGTTCTTCAACTCAAAACTCTTTCGCCGTCTTCGTGGTGACAAAATCAATACTTCCAACAACAGAGGCGACGTGGTGTTAGACAAGTACTTGTACATTGATCTGGACTACGTGGAACAACAACAGCAGGAAACACAGCCACATCAACAGCAGCAGCAGCCCAAAAAGAAACAGACAGTCAACAAATTCATCGATATCAGTGCTAATGAAGAAGATAATTCCCAGAAGTTAGGCAACCGGCCCGATATCACCATGCGATACGATAACACCAACAACCAGATCAACCCGGCCACAGCAGCGTTGATTGGAGGCACCAAGAACTCGGTGAGTGGCAAGCAAGAAAACGAAATGATGATCTTGATGAAAAACATGAACAAATTATCATCGAAAATGGTCAGTTTAAGCCACACCCACCAACAGTATAACCACGAGAACGAGAACGATAAGCGACCGGACGAGCTTTCGGTTGCTGAGACGATTGGGTTCGAGACCGAGTTGGATTTGCACGATTTGCACGAAGTGGAAGATGCAAAGTTTATCAAGTTGAATATCGATACTCAGATCAAGAACGGTACCGCATCCACAACCACAGCAGCATCCGAAGTAAACAATACTGTTGATTCTGGTGCACTCACCCAGTTCTTGGCCCATAGTCAAATGCACGGGACGGTCGACTTGACGGAAACGTACAAGAACAAGAAAGAAGATATCGTGCAGAGTTTTGGCGAGACGACGGCGTTGATCAAGCAGAATTCACGGACGTTTCGGCTCATTAACCGTGAAGCCAACGACACCACTGCCAAGAACTTGGTACCCGAAACACTTGTACAAGAGATCATCACGTATAATATGACGGTGGTGGAGTTTCTTTCACATTTCTGGAAGATTTTTCTTCACGGCAACAATCCAGCACAACTTAAGAAGATCTATGTGACGCTTAAGAACTGCCGCAACGACTTGGTGGCCTTGAAAGAGCGAAGCGTGGCTGAATTCAAGCAACTTGATCTTGTTAAAAATAACGAAAAATTACAGGACAAAATTGCTCGTGATTTCCAGAGCTGTGTGGATCCAATGGAAACGGCTTTGGAGAAAGCATGCAACACGTATGTTGATGCCGTTAAGGCCGAACAGGCTCAAGAATTGAATGGAAATGGAAAACGACCATTAGTTGGATAGGGTGTATGTGCAGGATTGAAGGAAAATCTTCTTTAAAAAGACAAAAAAAGATGCGATGATCTTCACATTTCATTATGGCCAAGAAGAGTAAGTTTTAAAGGAAACAACTGGTAAAAAGAAGCTTTTTATTAACCGAAAGTATCAAAGCATAGCAGAGCTGCCAGGCGTGGGCTTGTGGATGAAGGTGAGATTAAAGAGTTGGCCTCTGTTCCCAAAAGCGAGAATGATTCGGTGAAGAAATCGATTATTCGGACGACCATCAAGAACGAGAACTTGTTGAGCAAGAAGATGGAGAGTCTGAAGGTGCGTAAAGGCAATAAGAAGAAAACGAGTTCGTTGAAACATAAATTGGAAAGACTGGAGAAATTGAGCGGAGTGCTTACGTCGAAGATCGAGCAGAGTATCACGAGAGCCAAGTATGTGCAGAGTGCAAGAAAAGCAGGATGGGACCAGATCAATCTGAGTATTAATGTCCGGAAAGAACAAGAAGATGAAGTGGTGGAGGAAGCAACAGCTGCTGAGCTTGAACGTGAAGAAGAAGATCAATATGTTCGTGAGTTTTTTGGTGAAACCAAGAAGGAAAATGTATTGAGCAACAATGCGTTTGCGTTGTTGGACGAAACAGAAGCATAATGTATAATAAAATTAATAAAATTAAAAGCATCATAAAATTAAAATCATCAATAAATTATCATAAAATCAATAAATTATCAATAAATAACATGAACTTTTTGTTGTTTTTGGTGGTGGGCGCTGTGTGTGCACAGTTTGATGCGTTGCTGCTCGCAGAAACATCGTTCTTTGAGCAGTTTGCATACGAGTCACTCGAATCATCGCCATGGACACCGTCGCAGGGCCAAACGTACGATGAAACACACGATGCTCCGGTGGCGTACCGTGGCCAATGGACGTTAGAGCCACTGTTCATGTATCCTGGCGATGCTGCGAAGAAAGGGTTGGTGCTCAAGTCGCGTGCAGCACGCTATGCCATTGCACGGCTGATTCCTGTCATCACCAACTCCAACTCCGATCTTGTTGTCCAGTACGAGGTCAAGCTCCAGGCAGGTTTGGTGTGTGGTGGTGCCTACATCAAGTTGTTGGATGCAGACAGCGATTACACCGCAATCAACGCATCCACGCCGTTCCAGCTCATGTTTGGACCCGATATCTGCGGTGCCGATAACCAGGTCCATTGCATTTTGGCCCGGACATCGCCGCTCGACGGCACCGTGAGCGAGAAACACTTGGTGCAGCCGCCGTTGGCACGCACAGGCGTGTTGCTGACGCTTTACACACTTATTTTGCACCGCAACAACACCGTCGAGATCCGCATCAACGGAGCCACCGCCAAGTCGGCGAGTCTCGTGGCTCCTGGAACCCTAACACCGCCGCTAAACCCGCCGTTGCTGGTGGTGGACGTCAACGACACCAAGCCCCTCGACTGGGACGAACGCCGGTGGATCCCTGATCCGAAACACGCCGCTATTAAGCCACAAGACTATGAATTGAAACATGTCTGGACTGAGATCCCGGACATATCGGCCACCAAGCCGGCCGACTGGGACGAAACCGAAGAAATGTACATCGTGGACCCCAGTGCCACCAAGCCGAGCTACTGGGACGACGACGAGGACGGCAAATGGCTTGCTCCCGAGATCTCCAACCCGAAATGTGCTGGTATTTCCGGGTGCGGCCGGTGGCAGGCACCAATGGTCCCGAACCCACACTATATCGGGCCATGGGTGCAGCCCAAGATCGAGAATCCCGCGTACCAAGGCGAATGGGAGCCACGGAACATCCTGAACCCGATGTTTTACAACGATACGCGACCAGTAGACTTGAAGGCGATAGGAGGTGTGGCGTTTGAGTTGTGGAGCATGGATACCGATATCTTATTTGATAACATTTACGTGGGACATTCGGTGGCAGAAGCCGAGATGATTGGAAACCAGACGTGGAAACCGAAGTATGAAGAGGAAGCACGTGTACGTGATGCCACGCGGCCCAAGATCGAACATGAACCGGTGCTACCACCACCAAACTTTGATGACTTGATGATCGACAAGACTCAATGGACATGGACATGGACATGGACACAGGTAAGCGAGATTGTTGGTGTTTTATACGGTGACAGCGTGGAGTTCGTTTACGAGTTTACCAGCAATCCAGTGGATACCATTGTGGAACATCCGGCCAAGTTTTCGGTATATTGTGGAGTGTTTGTGATGGGATTCACCGTGGTGTTTGGGACATGGGGCGTGGTGATGTTTCTTGTATCACAAGCGATGCAGAAACCACAGCCGAGCCAAAAGAAGGTTTATGAACAGATTGACGGTGAAACGGTGGTCAAAAACCCATTGGTGGAAGCATCAACCACCGCAAGAGACAAACCAGCTATAAGAAAACGTATATAATTCGCAGCCAATAAAAGAATTGAACATAAAATCTCTACAGTTACAAATACAGTTACAAATACAGATACAAATACAGTTGCTATTACATTACATTACTATGATTAGACTTCTTCTTGTTGTTGTTTGTTTATGGTTCTCGTTTCGTGGTAGTCCTCCCTTGAATGTTCGGATTTATACCAACAACGTGCGGTTGGATAATCCCAATCCTGATCCGTACGAGCAGCCGTGGAATGTGCGTGTGGGTGGAGTTGTGCTGTCGATCGACTTCCATACCGCACAAGGAGATGCTGGTGTTGTGTGTTTGCAGGAAGTGTTGCATAATCAGCTCCAAGATATTCTCGCCGGACTTAACGGCAATCACCAACAGTGGAATTACTACGGAGTTGGCAGGACCGATGGGTTACAAGCAGGCGAATATGCCCCGGTGTTGTACAAGCAGAACCAGTGGCAGGTGGTAGATGCCCAAACGGTGTGGCTTAGTCCTACCCCTGAAACCCCCAGTCGGGGATGGGATGCGGCGTTGGAACGGATATTGACGGTGGTGACCTTGAAACACAAGACAGGATACATTGTAGAGGTCTACAACACGCACTTTGATCACCAGGGCGTGGAAGCACGGCGTCATTCGGCCGAAATGATTGTTGACCGGATCTTCAACAGTCAGTATCCCACTTTTCTTTGCGGAGATCTCAATACTGAACCGACCGATGAACCGTACGCGATCTTGAACGAGGCTGGGCTTCAAGATAGTCGGGTGGCCATCGATGGACGGTATTTTTACGGGACTAATTCAACGTTTTCAGGGTTTGATCGCAATGGGGAAATCAATACGGTGATTGATTATATCTGGACCCCGCGGCGCAATGCCACCGCACTGCGTCCGCCTCTGAAACATCAAGTTACATTGCGCCATTTTGGGATCTTGAACAACTACCTCCAGAACCATCACTTTCTGGATCACCGACCAGTGGTGGCAGATTATGACGTAGGAACGACAAGAAATTTCCCTCGACAAGAAATTTTAACAATGGTAATCAATCGAGCTGTCAAACTCCGGGCATTATTTTCCTACTTCTAATACCAGCTCTAAGATTTATTGGTACTGGAATCGGTGGGGAACGAGATACACATTTTTTGCTCTAGGTTATGGGGCACCTTCAGGAACATCCCCACACTTGTACTGAAATCCCGGAGTCTTTTTCTTTATTTCTTTATTTTTGGTTTATAGGCGACAGTCTAGAAAAAGATTTTCTGGGGTAAGTTATAATTTAGCCGGCTGTAATCTACCAATAAAGTTGAAGTATTTGTCCGAGCCCTGGACTTTAGCGGAGTGTCAGAGGGGCTAAAAATGTGGGGTGCCACGGGAAAAAACGCGAATGTTTCGGAGTTTCTAAACATGGATCCCACTGGTCGCCTACTAATAAAGAACAATACAAAGTGGTACTTATTTGTTCCTTTGCACTGTACTTTGTTGCCCCTCATCTCAGGAAGAATTCGGAATGTCTCCATTCTGGTGAATAGAGGAGAAAAATCAGCATCTTTTTCAGATAATTACTTCCGCTCCAGCCAATGGGCGCACGTCACCTTGCCACACGGCAAAAATACATACACCGCGCTGCACGTCACAAAAAAATATATCGTGATCCGAGTATCGTGACTAAATTATTACGTGGGCCTATACATCGTGCGGGTACATCGAGGCACATGCCGCCTGGATAGCCGCCCTAGATCTCAGAAATACCATACAGAGAAGCTTAACTTTGCTTCTACTTACACCTAATACTCTTCTTTCTTTTTTTTTTTAAAGAATTTAAGGATAAAGCGTAACGAGGGGAGGGGGGAAAAAAAACCACATTCCGGTTTGACTTACAATATTGATTCCCGCCTCTGTTCTGCCTCATCGAGAACTTCTGTCTAATTGCAGAAAAAATATGCCCCGGAACCGGACTCTCCCCGCAGCGTACGCATAGTTTCCACTTTTAATACTGGGAGCGGGGGAGGGGATGCACCTTTGTTATTTTTTTTTTTTTCACATACATTATTATTATTTTTTTAGAACTAATTTTTTTTTTCCAGTTCCATATATTTGGTTCTCTTTTTTTTTTGTTGAGGAAGGGGCAAACACATTTAGTTAAGGCAATCCGAAAGGTATAAAGCCAGTCCGATTCCTAGCCTTGAGATTCACTTTCACTTCCAACAACTTTCTATCGATTACAAAAAAAAAGTATGCGTGATCTGAGATCCATCCACTCTATCTACACTGTAGAGGAGGCTATTGAGCATAACAAACATATTATTCAGCCTCCTAAATTTACCACGAAGGCTATCAAACAGTACCTTGGTACGAGATTCCTGTCTCTTTTTGTCCCTAAAGAAGAATTGGACCAATATACTTATCAAGAGATCTTTAACCCTTTTGCTGTGCTTAGAGAAATTAATGCGAAGCAATGGAACTTTTTCGCTCTAGGCTTGTGTGCTTGGACATGGGATGCATTTGATTTCTTTACCACTTCCCTTAACGTCACAGTAATCGCCAAGGATTTAGATGTTACTGTTAAGGATATCACTTGGGGTATTACTTTGGTGCTTATGTTGAGAACGATTGGTGCTCTTATTTTCGGGATGTTGGGTGATACTATTGGTAGAAAATATCCATACATGATCAACTTGGGTCTTTTGATTGTCATTCAAATCGGAACCGGGTTTGTTACCACCTATCAACAATTCTTGGGGGTTAGAGCCTGTTTTGGGGTTGCTATGGGTGGTTTGTTTGGCATTTGTGCGGCAGAAGCTCTCGGTGATGCTCCAAGAAAGGCCAGAGGTATCATGTCTGGTATTTTCCAACAAGGTTATGCTCTCGGTTATCTTTTGGCTGTAGTTTTCCAAAGAGCTCTTGCTGAAACCACCGCTAAGAAATGGAGATCGGTTTTCTGGTTCTCTGCTGGTCCTCCAGTCATCTTTATTATCTGGAGATTCTTTACTCCAGAAACTGACTCTTATTTGAGACAAAAGGAAAGAATTGCTCAAAATACAGCAAACAAGCAAATGTCTGATTTTGCTGAATTCAAGTCACAAGCCAGAAAGGCCTTGAAGTCTTACTGGTTGATTATGATCTACTTGGTTATCATGATGTCTGGTTTCAACTTTATGTCCCACGGTTCTCAAGATTTGTACCCAACCATGTTGACAAAGCAGTACCACTACAGTGCTGACAGATCCACCGTCACCAACTCCGTGGCCAACTTGGGTGCCATTACTGGTGGTATGATTTTCGGACACTTTTCCACCTTTATCGGAAGAAGATTGGCAGCTATCATTGCATGTGTTATTGGAGGTGCTATGATTTATCCATGGGCCTTTATTTCCGGCTCAGGAATCAATGCTGGTGCCTTCTTTCTTCAGTTTGGTGTCCAGGGTGCATGGGGAGTTATTCCAATTCACTTGAACGAGTTGTCTCCACCACAATTCAGATCGTTTGTCACTGGTGTTGCATACCAATTGGGTAACTTGTGTTCTTCTGCATCTTCTACCATTGAAGCCACGATTGGTGAACGTTTCCCAATTAAAGGTATTGACGGTAAGGAAGATGCCTTGAACTATGGTAAAACCATGGCTATTTTCATTGCCTGTGTGTTTGTATTTGTGATGATTGTTGTATTTTTGGGTCCGGAAAACAGAGGTGCTGATTTGGGTATTGAAAGAGATGATATTTACGACGAAGATGGAATGTTGGAGGAAGACTACGAGGGCGACGAAGAAAGAAAGAAGTCTATTGAAGAGATTTCTATCATAGAAAAGCAAGACGACACTCACGCAGAAGCCCATGTCTGATTTTAATGGTTTTTAACATTTAACGAATAATTTTAGTTCTAGTTCTAGTTCTTGGTGTCTTTTAGTTTTTATAAAAGGAATGATATATTTTTATTTTGAGTCAAAGTTTTTTTGAATTTTTTTTTTTAGCTGCAAAATTTTTTTTATTTGTTTATGCTGCAGTTGTCTTTTTCTTTTTTCTTGGTACGCCGTACGTTGTGTTAGATGCATAGACCGACCGACCTGTCAAAAAAAAAAATTAAAAAATTAAAAAAAATTATGCGATGCCGTTGGTTCCAATCCATATTTTTTCGTTATTATTACACTATAGTTACACGTTACCTAATATACAACGTCTTTGCCTCGTTCTCGCCGTTCCCCCGTTTACGGAACCTCATGATCCGCTTGAAAAGATCATCGTAGTCACACTCTATTTCACTGATAAACTCGTCCAAGATCGATTTATCTCGTATATACCGATCACAGTCGGTTGCAATGCTGAACTTATCGGGCTCGTGGCATTCCTGACACAAGTTCTTGACAAACTGAATGACCGACTTGCGTTCATTAAAGGTTTGCATGTCGATATCGTCCTTGATCCATTGCGTGCCCCATTTTTCGATTCTGGTTTCGATCGACGGCTCGGTATGGTACCATTCCTCCATGATCTCATGGACCGTGACCACGTCGTCGTTCATTTCGATTTTAGGAATCTCGAGTGGTTGCTGGATCGATTCCAGAAACCGTTCCATCGAGAACTTGATCAGCAGCTGCAACGACTCCGCGAGCTCCAGGGCGATCTGTGGATGTTGCAGGTACATTTCCAGACACTTTTGCTGGATGATAAAGTTGACTTGGCTGCGTAGTGTGAGGAACGAGTCCCGTACAAATGTTTTGTAGGTATCTGTGGATTTTGCAACCTGTTCAGGGGTTGTAGAAACAGGAGTAGGCGGTGTGGTTGGCTGTGGAGTCGATTCTACACTGTTTTCTGACTCGTTGCTGAGCTGTTTGTTTCTTGACTTGGGTAACCGGCCGGTTTCCTTATAGATCAAGTAGTTGATGGCGATGCTTCTGTTGGGAATCTCCTTGTTCTTGAGATGGTAGACCAAGAAATTGATTTCCTGGAGCTTGGAGAACGCAGGGTCCATTTTTCTCAACCGAATCACGGGCTTGTCGGATGAACTGATAGCAAACTGTTCCTCATAGAACTCTTTCATCAACTCGCCGGTAACAAAGAAGTTGGTGAGCCCTTTCTTGCAACAGAACCGGATGTAGTGTTTGAACGTGGTGATGTATCGTTTTCTTGTTTCAAACCCCAACGATAAGAGCCGGGCCTTGGCATCGGCATTGGTCAATACTTCTTCGTCAAACTTTTTGAACATATGGATGACATCCTCGGTATCTTTGCTCATGATACGTTTGTTGATCTTGATATTATCTCTGTCGATCCTGTACTTTCTCTTTGGACGTGGTCGAGCATCCTCGTCGTCGTCTTCGTCCTTGTTTCCTTCTGACATCGATGCCTCATCGACCGCATCGAGTAGCGAAGCCAACAGAGGTTTTAAATCCTCCAAATCCTGAGAGATGATCGATGTGATGGGAATCCTGCCGTTGTCCAGTACCTTTACAGACGGTGGTGAGGGTGAAAGTTCGGCCCGAGCAGCCTTTCTCTTACGGGTCTTTTTCATGATTCCAGTTTTCATCTCATCTTGTACCGTGGTAGACAAAACAACAGCAGTCTGTTCGTGTGTAGTGGAATCCACAGACGTTGATCGTGGAACCAAGGAGCTGTTCATGTCAAGCTCGACAGTAGAAGCTCGTGAACTTGACCGTGTAGCGACCATGATGGAGATATAGCGATGGATCGATCTGAGCTGGAAATCATTTTTTTCACGGAAAAATTTTGACCCTACTCTCAAGAGGTTGATCCGAGAAACGTCCTACAAAAGGCAAGAGACAACCTTCTTACGTACGAGGTTCATTTATCATGTTTTGATTGGTTTTAATGAATGATTTAATGGTTTATTTTAATGATAATTATTGATTTAATGATTTAAATGATTTAAATGATTTATTGATTTCATTGAGTTCTTAATTGATCAACAAACTCCAGTTAAAGATTAAGATTCGTAGATTTTCTTAAAGTGTTCCAAAAAACGGTCTCTAAGGAAATATAAGGAAATACGGGTGCAAGGCATCGCGATGAGGAACCGTTATGCGTACATAATTACATCAGAAGTAAAATGGAAGATTCTATAAAACCAAGAGAGAGAAAGAGAGAGAAGGAGAGAGAATTTTAGGTATCAGTGCCAGACTGGGAGCCGTAAAACATGAAGGAAAACAGGTGACCTTAGGCGTGTCTTGCCTTTTCACGGAGCAACTTGAGTTCGTTATCGCTTTTCTGGCTGCCCTTTTCAATGATCAAATTGCGTAACAACTTGTTTTCCATTTCCAACTGCTGGACTTTACTCTCAAAGTTCTTGATCAAATCGTTGAGGGAGAGAAGTTGTGTTTCCATCTGTTTTTCCTTGAGTTTCTTCTTGATTCTGAACCGAGCAGACGCAGCAGTGTTTCTGCGTCGTTTATCGAGCTCCGATGCCGGCTGTGATGTCAACGACGACGGGGTCTGGTGATCTTCTACGGGACTCAAGTTGAATGAGGTGGTTGTAGATGATGTAGACGAAGTACTGGTAGGATAATCACGGGCCAATAACGGATTGTGTTGTCTCACCGGCGAGTCAAAGAACTCGATATTGTGCTGGCTAGGAAGATGTGGCACCACATTCAAGGCTGCTGCTGCTGAAGAAGAAGAAGTTGTTGTTGATCCACCAGGAATACTGTTACCCAAACTGGCCTGATGCTGGGCAATCAATGCACTCAACAAATCGATCTGGTTCTGAGACAAGCCTGCGGAAACGAGCGATGATTTTGCTCCTGGAGGAACAGGGAATTTGGGAAGTTGTGATACATTCAAGTTGTTCAAGAATTCCAGTGGAGTGTCGTCGTTGGTCAGAGATGAACGTGGTGGAGGAGGTGGAGGAGGAGGATCCAACACTAACAGGGTGAGATGAGGGTCTTGTTTTATTTTAATTTCGTCATGGTCATGGTCATGGTCAATGGAAGGCTGGTCATCATCGTAATCGTCCATGTGTTTTGGTTTATCTTCATCGGGAAAGATGAACGAGTCGTCAGCAAACGCAGCCAAATCTATTGAGAGCTGGCCGTCGATATCTAAGTTGGGAGTCAGTTCACTGTTGGTGGCGCTGGCCATAAAGTTGTCGATGTATACGAGCTGTTCTAGAAGCGCCGAGGAAGTCGTATGGTCATTCATGGCTTTGTTGTTTTCAGAAAATGGGTACAAGGGGTCCTATGCCAGGTTTGGTTCTATAGATATACAAGGACAGATATAGAGATGAAGTCATATCACGTGATAACGTTTGATGCACCAAAAATGTGGACTGTGGCAGATCACGTGCGCTACAATAACATTAAAGATCATATACATGTTTATTACGCCGGCGTACATCAATGTTTCTTGGAGGCCACCGCTAACGGCGATTGGTTGGTGACCTTCAATCTATACTCAGCAAACGATCTGAACGAGTTGCCATTGGTAGGCTTCCATCTTGCAGGAACAACTTGGGGTTCGGCCAGAGCCACGTTCTGAGGCTTGACTGTCTTGATGAACTGGGTGACCGATTCTTTCTTGAATGCCGTTCTGGTGAATGTCGAAAATGCTCTCATCGTATTGGTAGATCGAACAACAAAAGAAGAGGGGCGGATTATCCTTATATATGTCTCGTGTTGTATCTCCGAGATGGTGTGATTTTCATGTGCAAAATAAGGCGTGCAAAAAAATGCGTGCAATGAGCGCGCGGTTGTACAACGCCGCCGATAGCCTGCAGATTACCGTGAAAAATTTCGTTCCATTATCAGACCAATCGCTGGCCGTCGGACCACCGGGCCCTTCTGGACACCTCTTCGACCGATGGATAATAACGTCCGTTCAGAAGTGACGTTACACCAATTTTTTTTCTTGAGCTTTTCTGAGTCACTCACTACCTGCAAAATATGAGCAGACCTCAACCAGTCACTGACACCAGAAACACACCATTAAAACGGCTGTAACCGGTAGAAAAAAAGAATCATGGTTTCTTTCCTTAACCCCGGACTCTGACCATACTACGACTACCCCGGACATGTAATTGTGTAGTGATGATGTTGATGTTGGTTGGTGGACGGAGATTCGGATGCACCTGCATATACCCGGATGCACACCCCCAATTTTCGGCGTCGGAGTAGGACGCCCCATATTTTTATCGGAGTGGTCTTATAAAAGCAGCCAATTTTCCCACCTTTTGTTTGGATCCATTAGTCATGACACATAGTACACACGCAGATCATGGTAAGATCAACCAGATGAGAAGAAACTCGACGGTTTTGGGCCAGATGAACAAGATCTTGGTGGCCAACCGAGGCGAGATTCCGATCCGGATCTTTAGAACCGCCCACGAGTTGCTGATGCAGACGGTGGCGATCTATTCGCACGAGGATCGGTTGAGTATGCACCGTTTGAAGGCCGATGAATCGTATGTCATTGGTAAAAAGGGCCAGTTTTCGCCTGTCCAGGCATATCTCCAGATTGACGAGATTATCAAGATTGCCAAGCAACACAATGTCAACATGATCCATCCTGGGTATGGATTCTTGAGTGAAAACTCTGAGTTTGCTCGTAAGGTTGAAGAAGCGGGCATTGTTTGGATTGGACCGCTGAACATCACCATTGATGCGGTCGGAGACAAGGTTTCGGCCAGAACGTTGGCGATCAAGAACGACGTGCCTGTGGTTCCAGGAACCCCCGGGCCCATCGAGACGGTAGAGGAAGCAGAAGCGTTTGTTCAAAAGTATGGATTGCCGGTGATCATCAAAGCTGCGTTTGGTGGAGGTGGCCGTGGGATGAGAGTGGTTCGTGAAGGCGATGACATTGCCGATGCGTTCAAGCGGGCAACTTCCGAAGCCAAAACAGCGTTTGGAAACGGTACGTGTTTCATTGAACGGTTCTTGGGCAAACCCAAACACATTGAAGTCCAGTTGTTGGCCGATAACTACGGCAATGTGATCCACTTGTTTGAACGGGACTGTTCTGTTCAGAGAAGACATCAGAAAGTGGTTGAGATTGCTCCAGCAAAGAACTTGCCCAAGGGCGTCCGTGACGCGATCTTGACCGATGCTGTCAAGTTGGCCAAGCTGGCAAACTACCGGAATGCGGGAACGGCCGAGTTTCTTGTGGACGAGCAGAACCGGCACTATTTCATCGAGATCAACCCGCGGATTCAGGTCGAACACACCATCACCGAAGAGATCACGGGCGTTGATATCGTGGCAGCCCAGATCCAGATTGCTGCTGGTGCATCGTTGCACCAATTGGGGCTCTTGCAAGACAAGATCACCACGCGGGGGTTTGCGATCCAGTGCAGAATCACCACCGAGGATCCATCCAAGAACTTCCAGCCCGATACCGGTAAGATTGAGGTGTACCGTTCGGCAGGAGGTAACGGAGTGAGATTGGATGGAGGCAACGGGTTTGCAGGGCTGATTATTTCGCCACATTACGATTCGATGTTGGTCAAGTGTTCGTGTTCGGGATCGACATTTGAGATTGCCCGCAGGAAGATGTTGCGGGCGTTGATTGAGTTTAGAATCCGGGGAGTCAAGACCAACATCCCGTTCCTTCTTGCGCTTCTTACCAACGATACGTTTATTGTTGGTGACTGTTGGACGACGTTTATTGACGATACGCCGTCGCTATTCCAGATGATCAGCTCCCAGAACCGTGCCACCAAGTTGTTGTACTACTTGGGTGATCTTGTGGTCAACGGTTCGTCCATCAAAGGTCAAGTTGGTGAGCCCAAGCTTCTTGAAGAAGCTGGTGTGCCTGAGATCCACGATCCAGCAACCGGACAAGTTATTGATGTGCTCCACACCGCTCCTCCTCGTGGATGGAGACAAGTTTTGTTAGAAGAAGGTCCCGATACATTTGCTAAAAAGGTTAGAGAGTTCAACGGGACGTTGGTCACCGATACGACGTGGAGAGACGCTCACCAGTCGTTGTTGGCTACCAGAGTACGGACGATTGATTTGTTGAACATTGCCCCTACCACGGCACATGCCATGAGTGGATTGTTTTCGCTTGAATGTTGGGGTGGAGCCACGTTTGATGTGGCCATGCGGTTCCTCTACGAAGATCCATGGATCCGTTTGCGCAGGTTGCGGAAGTTGGTGCCCAACATTCCGTTCCAGATGTTGTTACGGGGTGCCAACGGGGTTGCGTACTCGTCGTTGCCAGACAATGCCATTGACCATTTTGTCAAGCAGGCAAAGGATAGTGGAGTGGACATTTTCCGGGTATTTGATGCGTTGAACGACTTGGAACAGTTGAAGGTTGGTGTGGATGCCGTCAAGAAGGCCGGAGGGGTGGTTGAAGCTACTGTTTGTTACTCAGGAGACATGTTGAAGCCAGGAAAGAAGTACAACTTGGAGTACTACTTGAGTGTGGTGGACCAGATCGTGGCTATGGGCACCCATTTCTTGGGGATCAAGGATATGGCCGGTACGCTCAAGCCCAAGGCTGTGGAGCTTCTTGTGACGCAAATCCGGGCCCGGTACCCCGACTTGCCGATCCATGTGCATACCCACGACTCGGCCGGAACTGGTGTGACTTCGATGACGGTTGCTGCCAAGTGTGGGGCCGATGTGGTGGATGCTGCGTCGAACTCGATGTCAGGAATGACGTCGCAGCCCTCGATCAGTGCTATTTTGGCCTCGTTGGAAGGGAGAGTCGATACTGGTTTGGAAGAGCTGTTGGTGCGTGAGATCGACCACTACTGGGCCCAGATGCGGTTGTTGTACTCGTGCTTTGAGGCTGATCTCAAGGGTCCTGATCCCGAAGTATACCAGCACGAGATTCCTGGTGGACAGTTGACCAACTTGTTGTTCCAGGCCCAGCAGCTTGGGTTAGGTGCCAAATGGATCGAGACCAAGGAAACATACACCATTGCCAACAGACTTTTGGGTGATCTTGTCAAGGTGACGCCCACGTCGAAGGTTGTTGGTGACTTGGCTCAGTTTATGGTTACCAACAACTTGACGGAAGAAGACGTACACAAGTTGGCCGGTGAGTTGGATTTCCCAGACTCGGTGCTTGATTTCATGGAAGGATTGATGGGTACGCCATACGGAGGGTTCCCTGAACCATTGCGGACGGATATGTTGGCCAATAAGAGACCCAAGTTGTCTACCAGACCTGGTCTTAACTTGGATCCAGTTGATTTTGCAGCTGTGCGTGAGTTATTGAGCTCCAAGTTTGGTAACCATATCACCGAGAACGACGTGGCATCGTACATCATGTATCCACGGGTGTTTGAGGACTACCGTAAGCTCTTGGACAAGTACGGTGATCTTTCTGTGGTGCCCACGAGGTTCTTCTTGCGTCCACAAAAGATCAACGAAGAGTTGTGTGTTGATATCGAACAAGGAAAGACGTTGATCATCCGGTTATTGGCGGTGGGTGAGATCTCACAACAAACAGGAGCTCGTGAAGTGTTCTTTGAGTTGAACGGAGAGATGAGATCGGTCACGATTGACGATAAGACTGCCAGTATTGAAACCAAGACTCGGGTCAAGGCCACGCAACCAAACGAAGTCGGAGCACCAATGGCTGGGGTGGTGATTGAGATCAGAACCAAGGAAGGATCTGAGGTCAAGAAGGGCGATCCAATTGCAGTTCTTTCGGCCATGAAGATGGAAATGGTGATCAGTGCACCTGTTTCCGGTAAGGTTGGTCCGTTGGCGATCAAGGAAGGTGATTCTGTTGATGCCAGCGACTTGATTGCAAGTATTGTCCAGTGAGGTATTTATTAGTATAGTAATATTATGTTTGAAATTGAAACTAATGTACATGTAGCAAGATCACAACAACAACATCAACATGATGATAATGCAGGGTGATCATCAATAATGATAATAAAGTGTGATCAACATCAAATGGTGATCAGCAGCTTCACAGCACAGTTTCGCAGTGCTGTTTGCTGCGCTGTGTTGCTGCTACTTTCTCCTTCTCTTAATCTCCTGACTCCTTCTCGCATCATCAACTTGTTTCTTGTCAAGACGTGCCCGTAACTGGACATTCTCTTCTTCTTCACGCAGCAACTGTTCCATCAACAATCGTTCCACCTCTGCTTTATCTTCATCGTCATCTTCATCCACTGTTTCTGTTCCGTTCCACTTTGAACTGTCCATGATTGTGTTGGTGAAGTTTGTTTGTGAAAGAATACGGATCCATTGATCAAGCAACGTATGGGTGTTTCCCGTAGCGGTGTCCATACGTTCAACGTTGAAACGCGTGACCTTCACCGTTTGGATCACGTTTGCTACTGTTGAATTTATCCTTTCAAGCTGCGCAAGCTCGCGTTCGAGCGCCAACAGTCGTTTTTCCATTTGATTTTCTTTTGTTTTTTGTTTACTTCTTTTTCTTTTTCTTCTTTTCTTGTTGATGTTTTAATGGAGCTTCCGTCACGATGGGAAATCGAATTGGAGTTTGTCCAGTCGCTCTGCAATATCCAATACCTCAACCATTTGGCACAACAGAACTATTTGAAGGATGCTGAGTTTATCAACTATTTACGTTACTTGAACTACTGGAAAGAACCGGAATATGCCAAACATTTGGTGTATCCCAACTGTCTCCATATTCTTACACTTTTACAGAACGAGGAGTTTAGACAAAATATCGTCAACCAGGAATTTCTGAACAGTTTGATGAATGATATGGTAAAGAGATGGCAGGACCAAGAACTGGTGATTGATGATGAACGAAAGGAACGAAAAGCAACGAGCGAAAGTGAATAACAAATAAATATAATAAATAATTTTATATTGTAATTTTATATTGTACTTTTTTTCATCACCACTTTTCATCATGTCTGTTTATGAGCGGCACTTTTCGAGTGCAGAACGAGCGTTTGGGCGTGTGGCACGCGTTGCGGGTGTTTCTGTTCCTGCTGCGATATTTCTTGCCTCGTTTGTGGTCAATTTCATAGTGGGAACGGTGGTGGGCACGGTGGCGCCGCAGGACACGTATTATACCGATAAACGCAATGTATTGAACCGATGGTTTGTTAAACGGGGCTGGGCATGGACTACAGCGTGTGTGGCGATATTCTACGGTGTTTTGGCGATCCACAGACG
This sequence comes from Teunomyces gatunensis, assembly GCA_003706565.3. Classification (NCBI taxonomy): domain Eukaryota; kingdom Fungi; phylum Ascomycota; class Pichiomycetes; order Serinales; family Debaryomycetaceae; genus Teunomyces; species Teunomyces gatunensis. The sequence continues at coordinate 37,146 of PPLS03000022.1, read as the reverse complement.
TCACTACCGCGTGCTTGCGGCTGCTGGTGGACGCTACGTGCTCGCCACAATATGGTGGGTATTGTTCACGCAGTGGTGTTTTGGTATGCCGATCATGGACAAGATCTTTGTATGGACAGGCGGACGATGTGTTGTACAGCAGCAGCAGCAGCAGCAGCATCGACTCAGACACTTGTTTGAGCCGGTGGCTGATGGTAAATTCGGTTCGTCGCTGGTATCGCTGCAGTACTGCCGCACTGTGCGTGGTTCGTGGGAAGGCGGCCATGATCCGCTGGGCCATGTTTTCTTGATGATCCATTCGTGCTGCTACTTGTTCTTTGAAACAGCTCCGTTCTGGAACGGATGGCAGACGTTGACCCGTGACTTGAGACGGATTGGTTCATGGAACCGGTTGTTTCTCCAGAACCCTCACATCTTGCCAATTCTCATGATATCATTGTGGTGGTTTATGTTATTCATGACAAACACATACTTTCATTCAATAGCAGAGAAATTGGTGGGGTTAATCTTTGGCTACGGCGTGGTATTAATATACAGAGGTAATCAATAAACAGCAATGAGTAATAAACATCAATAATCAACAAAGTATGATGGTCATCTGGCCAATTGAGACAAAAGACCTGAAACATCCACTGTTTGTTGCTGTTTCTGTACACTCCTTTGAAACCCGATCGCGTTTGGACGCGGAATTTTCACCTTTTTTTTGACGCGTCGTTTATTTTGGTCTACCAGCAGGGCTGAAAGGGATACACTAAAAAAATTGACCGCCAATTCATTCATTTCATTTTACCACCAGTCGCTCTTTTCTTTCCTTTCCTTTCTGCAACGTCAGCTATAACCAATAAAAGGCATCATCGATGCTTCTCTTCCTACTACTCCATGTGCTACTCAGCACCGTTGTCTGGGCCCAAATCTACGTGGGCTTTCCGTTCTCAGAACAACTACCAACCGTCGCCAGAACAAACTTGCCCTACTCGTTCACGTTGGCAAATATCACCTACAAATCTTCCAACTACGCTCCCATCACTTACGCTGCCTCGGACTTGCCCCAATGGCTCCACTTTGACCCCGAATCACGCTCCTTCTCAGGCCAGCCCCAGGAATCAGACGTAGGCCTGTTTTCCATCACGTTGACTGGCACAGATACTCTGGACCTGTCCACCATCGCCAACAACTACTCCATGCTCGTCTCCAGTGACCCAGGCCTCCATTTATCGTCGCGCGACGTGATGTTCACCGAAATCGCCCAATACGGCCAGACAAACGGCAACGACGCCCTAGTCGTCAAACAAGGCCAGGACTTCTCCATCAAGTTCACACAATCTGTGTTTGAACCCTTTGCAAACTCTTCGAGACCAATTATCGCCTACTACGGCCGCTCGGCAGACAGATCGTCCTTGCCAAACTGGATCAAGTTCGATTCCGATGACTTGTCGTTCTCAGGCACAGTTCCCTACGTGACGTCCGATATCGCTCCGCTGTTTGAATATAGCTTTGCGTTTATTGGCTCCGATTACTACGGCTACGCCGGCGCAGAGGGCATCTTCAAGTTATCTGTGGGAGGCCACCAGTTAAGCACCTCACTCAACGAAACCATCAAGGTAAACGGAACGTTTAACCAGTTCTTTGATATCGATGTCCCCATGGACCTGGTTTACTTGGACGGTACCCACATTGATCCATCCAATATATCCTCGATTTCAATCCCCAACCAGCCCCAATATATCACGTTGAACAAAAACAATACGTTGACAGGCTCGTTTCCTTCTTCTTCTACGTTTGACAACTTTACCGTGGTTGTCACGGACGTGTACCAAAACTCGGTCGAGTTACCGTTCCTGTTCGATACTTTGGGCTCCGTGTTCACGGTGCTGAACTTGCCTCAGGTTAATGCTACGCGTGGAAAGTGGTTCGAGTACCAGTTGCTCAACTCGTTGTTTACCTCTAGCAACACATCGGTTTCTACCGACTTTGATGCTTCGTGGATCACGTACCACGACTCAAACTTGACATTCACGGGAATGACCCCCAAAGACTTTGACTCGGTAAAGATCAGTGTCACTGCCAGCTCGAGTTTTGACAAAGAAACTAAATCCTTCAATGTGAATGGAGTGAGTTTCGTGTCTAGCTCCAGCTTCTCAAGCTCAGCAACCTCTTCAAAAACTTCTTCTACAAGTTCTGCTACTGCATCCTCTACCACTTCTTCTTCTGCAACCAGCAGTGGTGCTGCCACCACCAATGAGAACCACTCCAAGTCATCAGGAATGTCTCAATATACAAAGTTGGCCATTGGACTCGGGGTCGGTATTCCTGTGGCTGCAATTATTGTTGCCGCACTCTTGTTGTTCTGTTGTCTCAAGAAGAGAAAGAACCACGAAGAAGAGACCACGGACGATACTGAAAAGGGTTCACTTCCTGAACTCACGGGTCCTGGTTTCGGCACCACAGTCGACAATGACGATCACGAAGAAGATGCACAACAATTGGCAGCATTGAACGTGCTCAAGTTGGACGATGATATCAAGAGTACTTCATCATCACTTACCCATGTTGAATCGAACGTTTCTCGATACTACGATGCGCCAGAGAAGCAGCAGAAGTCGTGGAGAGCCCAAGACATGTCAGACATTGCTGTGGGCCCCATACGAGAGTCTGTAGCTTCGTTGAGTACTGTCAATACCGAGCAGCTCTTCTCGGTGCGGTTGGTTGAGGACGAGTACCGGAACTCAGTCCAATCGTCAAAGTTATTGAGCAGCAACTCATTGTCACGGGACTCTTCGACCAACTTCCAGCGCTTGGATCTGAACGGGAACATTGTCGATGAAGTGCGAGGAGGAGTGACACGGTCGCTGTCACACGATTTGGGCGTGTTGATGGAGGAGGAACACAGCAAGGACCTCAGCAACACGAGCCAGCAGCAACCCGACACTCTGATCTACCACAGTACCAGCTTTGCGCACTCTGAGGCCAGCAGCTACAACTTGCTTGCCAAGTTTGATGAGTCTCGCGGACCCTCACAGTCCAATAGTGAACAAGACATTTATGGGTCGAGTAATAACGATATACTCGACGAGTTCCGGCCCACGACTGCCAATGGCGAGATCAAGTGGCTTGAGAATCCCAGCAAAAGCACCATAGCATTACAACAACCACAACAACCCAATGCAGCATTAATATCGCCTCTGTCCGAGCACTTTTTGAGCCAGAACACGCCGACGACGCTCCATTCGCAGTTGCCGATGGAACACGCCAATCTCTCGGCGATCTCGCTTGGTTCCGACCACTTTGTGTTTGGAACACAGGGCAACGGGTCAAAGGCCAAGTTGGTGGACTTTACCCGGAAAGCCAGCTTGCGGGAGTCTGCGTATGTGCCAGAAACGCAGTACACCGACCATTCGGCCCAGATAGACGAGGATAGCGATCGGGCATCCTTTTAAATTGCATTGCATGGTTTTAGTTCTAGTAATCTTTTAATGTATTAAGTTTTTATTTATTTAGAGGTTGGGCAACGTAGCAACAAACTGGGCTGTTTCATGGGCCCGTCTTCTGGCCGCGATATACGTCATCATCTCCGAGTATGTCTGTGGAATTACCGACAGGAACTTTGGTTTGTTCTTGGCCGATGATTCGGGGACAAAGAATGAGTAGATGAACGTTCCACTTTCCTTGGACTTGTCTGATTCCAAGTTCTTGATGGTGGTATCGACTTGGACTTGGATCAAAGTGCCTGGTTCCGAAATGAACGCTTCCTTGTTGGCCGAGATCTTATTGGTGGGAGGTAACTTGAAGTTGAACGGCGAATCAGGATCGTTTTCCGTGGGTGGTTCATGCAAATGTTCCGTGTACGCAATCAGAGCGTCCATCGACAACACCGATCCTACTGGAACCGGAGCTTTGAACGTGGTCGAGTCCAACGACACGAAACGCGGGCCTGCAGACGCAAAGTCTGCAGCAGCACAGTATGCCAACTCAAACAGCAGTCTCAACAAGTATCCTCCAAAGATCATGTACAGATGACGGTTTCTGTACTGCGGTTGCATGAACTGGGTGGACGAGATCTTGGTATCTTTCATGAACGCCACGCCACGCGGCACTCCGTTGCTCACCAACAGCTTCGACAGTTCCCACATATCATAAATCAACCGATTTTCTTCATCGGTAGGCTGGATCACCTTGGGGTTACGGGCTGCGAGTTTCTTCTTGGAGTTGTGCAGCTCAGCACGTCTGTAGTCCAACCACTCCTTCTCGGTCACCGGAATCAAACGATTGATGGCAAACGACTTGTGAGTAAGAGGATTACGGGCGACAAACGTAAAGTTGGCCGATAAAAAGACGTTTTCTTCCGGTAACGTATCTTCTGTAATAGTTTCGGGAACTTCATCAAAGGCATAGCCCTTGACGGTGATCTCCATCGACGATTTGCCTGTCCATGTCACACTTCCAGCAAGCACAAAGTTATGTTTCGAGATTTCATCCACTTTTTTCACCATATAAATCCGATCCACCGAAGCAGTGACATTTACGGGCTCTGCGGGCGAACAGTGGCGGTACGCAATGCGGCCCGCAAGCGCATCCAAGTCCTGGAACAAGTTTCCTGCCCGCAAACGTCCAAACGCGTTGATGTACGAATCACACACCCATTTGTCGTCCTTGAACGGAAGCGTCAAGTACGTAAACGAGTCGCTGCGCGTCTTTTCGCCAACAGCAGTCGTTTTGGGCGTCATGTAACTGTAACTATCAAGAACTTTGCCTTCCTTCAACTGCTTTTCACGTTCACGGAGCGCATCCAACCATGTGGTTTTGTTTGGCATCTTGCGGTCAAGCGCATCGGCGATGATTGTCGCCGTGGCATCGGCAGCATCAGCCGCATCGTTAGACCCGGCCTCGTCCGGACGATGGAAGTTTATTTTTGTTCGTAAAAAAACAGGTCTGGTCCTGAGAAGTCTGGGCTTGATAAGTCTAAGCATTGGTATGTGGGTGTAATGTTTGGGGCGGGCGGGTCAGGTTCCTTTTATATATTTATGTAAAGTGAGGGGACCAGGATCTGTCACGTGACTGATAAGAGAGAAAAAAACTGGCTGCAGGCGTAAGCGATGTTCCACGTCGCCGGGGATTGGGTAGGGGGATACTTTTATCCGAAAAATTCCGGGTACCCAACCCGAGAAAATTCAACAGTTTTGAAAAAATGTCAGAAATGTCGGAAATGTCGGAAATGTCGTGTGAGTGAGAGCGAAAGAGAAAAAAAAGTCTTTTTTTCGGACATTTTCCTCCGAGTCGTGTGTGTCCAGACGGTCCTCATCTGTCCGCACGGTACAAATATTTGAGACCACCAAACTTACGTTTATCTTTCCACCACACACGCAATGGTTCTTCCTAAAGTCTCGTCTGTTGCCAGAAGTGCTGCATTTGCTGCCCAGGCGTTGAAGAACGCTCCATTTGGTCGTTTGCTGTCCAATAGAATGTCTGCTTTCCGTTGTGCCTCGAGCACTGCTGGCACCAAGACGATCACGGTCAGAGATGCCTTGAACGCTGGTCTTGCTGAAGAATTGGACCGTGATGACGATGTGTTTTTGATGGGTGAAGAAGTGGCACAGTACAACGGTGCGTACAAGGTTTCGAGAGGGTTACTTGACAGATTTGGCGAGAGAAGAGTAATCGATACGCCCATCACCGAAATGGGGTTCACTGGTTTGGCTATTGGTGCGTCATTGCATGGATTGAAGCCTGTGTTGGAGTTTATGACGTTCAACTTTGCCATGCAGGCGATCGACCACATTGTCAACTCTGCTGCCAAGACGTACTACATGTCTGGAGGTAAGCAGCCATGTAATATCACGTTTCGTGGTCCTAACGGGGCTGCTGCCGGTGTTGCTGCCCAGCACTCGCAGTGTTATGCTGCGTGGTACGGTTCGATTCCTGGTTTGAAGGTTGTGTCCCCTTACTCTGCCGAAGACTACAAGGGTTTGATCAAGGCTGCTATCAGAGACCCTAACCCCGTGGTGTTTTTGGAAAATGAGATTGCGTACGGTGAACTGTTTGAGATCTCGGAAGAAGCCATGTCTGCCGACTTTGTCTTGCCTATCGGAAAGGCCAAGGTTGAACGTGAAGGAACCGACATCACGTTGGTCTCGCACTCGAGATCGGTCAAGTTCTGTATGGAAGCAGCCGAGATCTTGGAGAAGGAGTACGGAGTCAAGGCCGAAGTGTTGAACTTGAGATCCATCAAGCCATTGGACGTGCCAGCCATCGTTGAGTCCGTCAAGAAAACCAACCATTTGGTCACGGTCGAAGCCGGATTCCCTGCCTTTGGTGTAGGTTCGGAAATCTGTGCCCAGATCATGGAATCGGAAGCATTCGACCACTTGGACGCTCCTGTTGAAAGAGTCACTGGCTGTGAAGTTCCTACTCCTTACGCTAAGGAATTGGAAGACTTTGCTTTCCCAGACTGTGAAGTTGTTCTCAGAGCCTCCAGAAAGGTTTTGGGTTTGTAAATTCTAATAGATATTAATGTAAAGTCGTAAAATGTAACAACCAGGCGTATGGAATTATATTGTTCCTAATTGGGAAATTGGCCGCATATCCTGCACCCAAACCCTCCAGACATTTTTCATAATTGTAATCATTTTGCTGTTCACTAACAACACCCCAGCGTCAAAGTTACTCGATGCACAAACGAGTACACGCGCCAGATTCTGCGGCTGAAACTATGATCGCACACGCTGCGTTCAACGAGGAAAACAGCGGGCTTCTTCCGCTTGCGCATCAGGACATTGAGCCCAAATCCCCCGCGCTGCTGCTGCGGGCCCGCACCAGTCTCAAACCCGTGGACCGTAAGTCATTTGCGGTGTTGGTGGTGTTGTACTTGTTGCAGGGTGTGCCTGTGGGTTTAGCGTTTGGTTCGATTCCGTTTATTCTCAAGTCAAAGGTGTCGTACTCGCAAGTGGGCATCTTTTCACTTGCAGCGTATCCGTATTCGTTGAAGTTGGTATGGTCGCCCATTGTTGATGCGGTGTACTCGCCACGGATCGGGCGTCGGCGGTCGTGGATCATTCCGATCCAGACGATCTCGGGTTTTACGCTTCTTTATCTCGGCTCGATTATCGATGCGCTTCTTGTTAATCCCCAGCAACACTTGGGAACCATCACTTGGTGTTTCTTTCTGCTTGTGTTCTTCTGTGCTACGCAAGACATTGCTGTTGATGGCTGGGCACTTACGTGTTTATCGCCCGAATGCTTATCGTTTGCTCTGACGGCTCAGACCATCGGCATCAACGCCGGTTACTTTTCATCCTTCACCATTTTCCTTGCGTTGAGCTCGCCCGATTTCGCCAACAAGTACTTGCGTCTGGCCCCACTCGACGTGGGACTCTTTACGTTGGGCCTGTACCTCAAGTTCTGGGGCTGGGCGTACTTGACAGTGACGGTATTGCTTTATTATATCCCTGAAGACCCTCCACACTTGGTCCAGGCCAACCAGGCCAAGTTGGCCCTGGAAAAGGCCAAGAACGAGTCGATCTACAATACCACCAACTCCCGGTTCGGCGAGCTCCGCACCGTCTACTTGGCAATGTACCAAGTGCTCCAACTTCCCAATGTTCAGAGCTTGATTGTCATTTTGTTAACAGCAAAACTTGGGTTCCAAGTCAATGAAGCGGCCACGAATCTCAAGCTCTTGGAGAAGGGACTCTCAAAGGAAGATTTATCCATTACCGTGTTGATTGATTTCCCGTTTGAAATGATCTTTGGTTACTATTCGGGCCATTGGTCGACAGGGAAGGCTCCGCTTCGGCCATGGGTCATTGGGTTTGCAGGGCGACTCTTGGCTGCGATGATGGCACAGTTGATTGTGTTCTTCTTTCCTCTGGACGGTAAAGTATCGACGCTGTACTTTGTGCTTATTATTCTTCAGCACTTGTTCAGTTCGTTCATGTCCACGATCCAGTTCGTGTCTCTCTGTGCGTTCTTTACCAAGATCGCCGACCCTGCTATCGGAGGCACGTACATGACTACATTGAACACGCTCTCGAACTACGGAGGAACATGGCCTCGTGTCATTATCTTTTTCTTGATTGACCGTTTGACGAAAGCAACATGTACAATTGGAGGAGGAGAGCTGCACTGGGTCAATAGTGAAGGTGCCAAGGAGCTCTGTCGTGAATCAGGCGGCGTGGTGACTATCATTCGTGATGGTTATTACTATACAAACACGCTCTGTGTGGTGCTTGGGATATTTATCTTGTTCTGGGTCAAACGCAAGACGGCGTATCTCCAGACATTGCCCAGCAGTGCGTGGCGAGTGCAGCGCAATTGATCATGGACCACTAAGGAAATCAGTGGGAGTGAATGGGATCTTTTGGTCACTGGCCATTTTCTTGGAAAGCGACGAGTAGCTACAGACAATCGACGGAATGAGCGACAGAGATGGCGATGAGAAGGAATGTGCCACCAGTGAAGTTATGGCGCCACGCAGCACACTGTTTGAGCCTGCGATGTAGTTGCGAGGAGGCGTTTTTATGGCCCAGAGCGGAGTTTCTGGACCCAAATCTTCAGCAAAGCCGGTGGTGGTGTACCATGCTGGTTTCTGGAAGTAGGGCATGGGTTCGATTGGTTCGTGGTGATGGTACCACCAGCACTGGAGCACGATGGCTGCATCGAACATGACGGTGCCTGCCGATCCGGTGATGAACGGGACCTGGTGTGACAAGACGGAGGCGAATTGAGGATCGTGCTCCAAGTACAATACAACAAGATCAGACACGATGGACACGGTGTAGAAGAGATTGCCCAACATGGCAAGTACAAACAAGTAGACAGAAATGCCGTGCGTGGACTTGGTCCGAAAGTTGTGGACGATCTGAGGCCATCGTGCCAGCAAGTAGAGCGCTGAACAGAGCCACGAAGCGACGTATCCCCAGTCATGCACCGGGATTTGAGTGGCTGGAGCTGGAGCCGCATGGACGCCTGCTACAAGACTAGAAACCACCAACGAATGAAGAAGCGGACTCTGCGATGGAGTCTTGCTGTTTCCGTTTCTGCGACGTACCATGTTGGGCAGCTGTAAGAGATTGTGGTGGACACGCTGAAACGGATACACCCGAGTGTAGTACCAGAACTGGAAGCTCAAAATACAGTCAATGAAACAGTAGTAGGCCGCAAGCGATGTCTGGAACGAAAGTGCATGCGTAAGAATACACGCAGTTAAGTTTGTGATATCGCCAGCGATCCAGCAGCAGAGAAAAAGAAACAGCACACCGTCCACTGATTGGTTGAGATGGTTCTCGATGATCTGAGGAAGCTGGGCAAAGAGCCAGATAGAAAGCGAAAGAATACCCAGAATCTGTGAAACTTGGGTCAATGTATGTATCATGAAATGTCTGATGTCTGATTTTTGTCCGATGATTGATGTCTGTCTGATGATCGTTTTCTGTCTGTTTGCCTCTTTTTTTTGTATGTCTGATGATAGCTTTTGTCTGTCTATTTCTGTCTTTTTGTCTGTCTGTCTTCTTTTCTTATCTGATCAAGGTAACTATTTAGATGCGCTTGTGTACCGGATCGAAGCTTTTTTGTTTCCAAAAAGAATCAATGGTCCTCAACTATATACACTACCATGGTTTCATTATTCAACATTGTTGAAGCTCAGAAACAGCGATTTTCACACTTGACAACATCAATCCCGTCGCTAGATGCCGAGATCGGAACGGGCCGGAACCGGATCCTTGATTTCCAGAGCGTGGCGCAGTGTTTGGCTCCATATACCGTTTTGGTCTCGCTCATCGTATCGCATCTCGACCAGCAGGAGGAAACGGAACCCAAACCGAGAGTTGTGATTGTTGATACGTTGCATCTGTTTCCATGGCACTTGTTGAAGCACCACGCGCAGTTCCGGCGTGAATGGCTCGATTCCGCGATTGTGCACTATAAAACCGATACGTTTGCTCGATTCTTTGGGCTTGTTCAAACGCTAAAACTTCTGCTGTCATCACTTTTGATCATCAACAATTATCATGAGCTCGTGGAGCTCTACAAGATGGAGCTAGGAGCGCTGTATGAAGAAACGATCTTGAAACATCATTTGGATCGACTTTGGCTTGTCAAATCGAACCAGGAACAGTTTGCGCTTGTGGGTACCAAGACGCCGCTCGATGAGATCCCGGGCCAGTCGGAACTTATCAAGACGAGTCCAGTGGCGAAATTCGAGGCGCATGTCTTCAGTCTCAACCAAATGATCTCCAATAAGATCTACCGCGACGACCTGATAGCAGTGTTGGTGGGGTACATGGATACGCGGTTTGAGAACGGACGGAACGGAAGCAGACCACAGCTGCAGCAACAACAACAGCAACAACAACCGATGCTGTTGCTGCTGCTGCTGCTGCAGCCACAGTCACAGAGCTCTAAAAGTCGGCTAGTTCTTGGAACATCGGTGCTGCGGCCCGGCTCGCTCGATACGTTCGTCACCACCAGACTTCTCTTCTACAAAGACTGGTTCCATAAAACACCATACTATAAACAGATGTATCCTCCGTCTGAACAACGAGTGACGATCAACCAGGCCGATTTGCGGATGGTGTACGCCGTCAAGGTGGAAATACCGTCAGGCGCACTTGTCTACTTTGATCACGACAACGAGGCGTACCATTTGGATCTGGACTTGCAACAACACGTCGATTTTCGGCAATACACGTTTCTCGATCTCAGTGCTTCAGAAGGCCGAAACAGGCCGGAGCCGGAACACATCCATACCCGGAACGATTCAGACCCCACCTGCTTGAGTCCGATTGGCCTGATTGTCGAGGAGTCCGAGGATGAAATCATGGGACCAGTCTTGGCAGCGGTCATGCCGCAAAATAAGCCTCCAGTAGCTGGCATTTAGCTTACTAGACCCCGTGTGGAACCCTGGTGTGTGTTCCCCGGATTTTCAAGATCAAGCGAGAACCGGATTCGTCGCTTCTGGTTGGTTTGCCATCCCCGGAAAACCTAATTGTGCCGACAGACGCCTTTAAGGTTTCATACTACAATGATAAACAACAACAACAAACACTCGGAAAAATCCCTTGTTCTGTTCTAAAGTTACAGTAAGTTCCGACTAATTGGCGCACCTCTCTTAAACTAATGTCGCATCTGTTTTTAGAATTCTTGTTTATCACTTAAACTTATGGGCCCATGGGAAGAAAGTATTTTGCCAAATAGCATCAGTTAAACTGTGTTTGTCTAATTCAATATTGTCATTCTTCTGGAATACTATTTGCTGACTATGTCTTAAAAATATACCTTCTCCTAGTTGGCGTCACAATAGAATGTTTATAATCTATTTCTATGGGACATCTTCAAACACATAGATTGTACTGCGAATTGTTAGTATGTCATGTACATGGAGGTTACTCCTTTTAGTAACCTTTAATTTTTACATTGGGTCATAAAACAAAGCGAGCCTTCTCATATTCAATCCTTTCAAGGTACAATGAATTATGAATTCCGGTATGAGTCTGGATGCCAGACCATTCTTGATGAAAGTGGTCGGCCTGCAATGGATGAGTCTGATTTGGATGATTGTATCCCTCTCGAGCCTCTCTGTACCTTAAGTGCCTATAAGGAATCAGGAGGATATCAAAATAAAGAAGACCCTGCAAAATCAAAGGTCTAAAGAGTCAAGAAGGAAGAAGATGAACTTGAGATGAAAGCAAAATATAGAAAGTACTTGATTGAAGAGAAGGAGAGATTCTTGCGTATGTGGGAAGAAATGCCTCAAAGATCTACTGCCTCTATGGCAAGGGAAGTGGGAATCAAGGTTAGGACAGCTCAAAGATGGTTTAAGGAATACAACGATCATCCTACCGATGATGTACCAATTCCAAAAAAACGAGGTAAAGCTGCAAAACCCAAGTTAAATGAACTACACAAAGAATTCTTAACTACCATCATAGATGCCAAGGCAGTTATTCTTATCAATGATATGATGAAATCTTTAGCAGATGAGTTTGATGGTCTCAGTGTGACAAAGACCACAATGCATAACTATTTGAAAAATGAATTGGTCTTCACATTTAAGCTATCAAGAAAAGAGAGCCGTGAAAGAAACTCTGAAGAAAAGATTCAAGCTAGATTCGATTTTGTTCAACAAGTTAAAAACTCGGATGTTGACTATACAAGAAATTGCGTATTCATTGATGAAGCAGCATTCAATGTTAGCATGAGAAGAACTAGGGGATGGTCTGCGAAAGGAACAACACCAGTTGTTAAGGTACCATTTACACGAGCTGAAAATAAATCCATTCTTGGTGCGATTTGTTCTCAAGGTGTTGTACACTTTGAACTTAAAAAGCCCAGAGTAGTTCAAAATAAAAAGCGAAAGGCGGGTACAAGCACAAGTATAGATACTTCCAAAGGTACTGTCACAGGGCATTTTAAGCAATTCTTGTTAGATGTGATGTCTGAATTGGACAAACATCCTATTCTAAAGAAATCATATTTGGTCATGGATAATGCCCCCATCCACAAGAACATTAGTATTGAAAGAATTATTAATGCAAGAGGCTACAGAGTTCTCTATCTACTTCCATATTCACCTGAGTTGAATCCAATCGAACAATTTTGGCATGTGATCAAGAGTAAAATAAAGAGGGAAGTTCTCATGAAAAACGAGATGCTGTCCTATAGGATTACTGACGCTGCACGCAAGGTTTCCATTTATTCCATAAAATATTCTATCCATCACTCCGTTCACTGTTTCGAGATTTGTGAAAATAAACTACCTCTTTAAAATAACCGATTGGCTGAATTTTTGATGTGTTTTTTACTTATATCTTACTGAACTTTACAAGACATTTGTTAAAATATATTCATATCGTGAGTGTATTTTGTTCGAATCAGAAATGAAAAATATGTGACCAATTATGACAAAAAATCAAAATGCATTGGCAGATTGTTCAATACTGCAACGTAGATTTCTCAAAGCAAGGACGACATTTGAAATTGTGCGCGCACCAGAAATCTTTACGTGAAAACGACATTAGTTTAAGAGAGGTGCGCCAATTATTCGGAACTTACTGTAGTTTGGTAATTATTGTGAGCATTGTTTGTCATTTCAGTTCCATGTCGCTACCCCGCATTCCAAAACTCATGTCAATATGCAGCAATATTTAAAAATATATGTTAAAATATTTGTATGCGCGCCTAAATAGGCAGGTACATTCGACTCACACGTTAAGAACTCCGTCCATTGACCGGCTTATTTACATTCTAGTCCATTGTTCTGCAGCTGGTTCTGGTTCTAGCAGGATTCCTATCGTACGAGCTGCTGTTTTAACGGTGGTTTTCCTATCTACTGTCCATCGAACGGTTCAGCCTGAAAGAGCCATTTATTTTTAGTTGAATTTTGACATTCATACTGCCGCTGTACAGAACCTGTCGATTTCCAAGAAAAATGTTGTTATCTTTCATTGTTCACCAGTCGTGTTTTTGAAAGATTCGCAATCTTCGTGAGGAGTCAACAATCATCTCAATTACACACAAACATATACACAAACATATACACAAACATATACACAATCACACAAACACGCTTCCTGGTATCCCCCCCGCGTACAAATGTTATTCTCTACCGCGTTGGTTAGTTCCCTCTTTTCTGCAGCTTAACAATAAGCCTGAAATTGCCTTGCGTTCTTCTGGCTTCTGGTTGGCTCAAAGAAACCCAAAAGGAAAATCCTTCAGATATGCATAAAAAATATTTTTTACTATTTCGGCTTATTTTTTAGGTGCGTCTCACAAAATACAAATTTATCAAAAAAAATATAGTCTCTTTGGTTGCAAACATCAAATTATGTCATGGATTCAGGGCCTTTTCGACAGTGGCCAATAACTTCCCTGGTGGCTTTCTCTGGGGTATAAATGTACCCCAAAATCACCCTTTTTTTCTTACTTCTTTCTTTCTTCATCAATTCAACGATGCAATTCCTGTCTTGGTTCCAAATCCTTACACTTTTCCAGATCTTCTCTTTAGGAGTCTTTGCTTTTCCTACTGGTGTCACTCCTCCAGACCAGGACGACTTCTACAAACCTCCTGAAGGGTTTGAATCCAAAGCTCCAGGTACGATTTTGAGATCGAGAGTGACTCCTAATCCTTTAAGAAGTGTGTTTTTGACGGTGAACCTTAAGAATTCGTGGCAAGTACTTGTTAGATCGACCGACTCTCACGGTAATGCTATTGCTATTGTTAGTACCATCATTGAACCTTACAACGCTGACAACGACAAGCTTGTTTCTTACCAGATTGCTGAAGATGCTGCCACCACCAACTGTGCTCCATCGTACGCTATCCAGTTCGGTGCTCCTGCTTTCTCCACCATTTTCTACCAGGCTGAATTCTACTTGATCCAAACTCTTTTGGACAGAGGTTACTGGGTCGTGACTCCAGACTACGAGGGCCCCAACTCGGCATTCACTGCTGGAAGAGTCGCTGGCCACTCGGTTTTGGACTCGGTCAGAGCTACTCTTCAATCCAACTTTACTGATCTTAACTCCAACGCCAGAACGGCACTTTGGGGATACTCTGGTGGTTCGCTTGCTTCTGGATGGGCCACTGCTCTTCAACCAAGCTACGCTCCTGAATTGAAGGCTAACTTGATCGGTACTGCTGTGGGTGGATTTGTCACCAATATCACCACCACCCTTCAATTGGTCGAAGGTAGTATTTTCGCCGGTATTGCCTTTGCTGGTATGAATGGTTTAACTCGTGAATATCCAGAAATTGGACCTATCATCAAGAACGACATTTATCCTCTCTTGTACAACGACTACTTGGTTGGAGGTAAAGGTTGTGTTTCTGAAAGTATTGCTCACTTTATTTTCCACACTCCCTTCACTGGTCTTATCAAGTACTTCAAGTCTGGGTTCAAGATTGTTCAGAATGCTGTGATCAAAAAGGTTCTTGATGAAAACACTTTGGCATTGACCAACAACGGTGAGATTCCTCAGATTCCACTCTTTATCTACCATGGAAAGCTTGATGAAATTGTTTCTTTCCCTGAAGCGGTCAGAACCTACACTAACTGGTGCAACTGGGGTGCACCATCGATTGAATTTGCTGCCGACAATACTGCTGGCCACGCTGACGAGATTCTCTTTGGTTCTGCTGCTGCCATTACGTGGCTCGAGGACAGATTTGCTGGTAAACCTGCTGTTACTGGATGTCAAAGAACCGACAGATTGAACAACTTCTTGTATCCAGGCACTGACAAAGGTATTATCCAGGGCTTACAAGCTTGGTGGAAGAGTGTTCTTCAGATCCCACTTGGTCCTAATGCCGAAAAGGTTAGTACCAGTAACATCCAAGCTCTTATGAACCAATACGGTGGACAAAACCTTACTGCCAGCAACTAAACTGATTTTGTAACCGTTTAATTAAAATTCAATACCATGACTTTATTATCTTCGTGATCAGACCCTTCTGGATCAAATTCAATTCTGTTTCCAACTTGAGCGTGAGAATATTGTATATCTATATAATTAATATGAGATCAGTAAGATTTAAGGCTTCCAGTAAAGTCATTTTCCTTTTCTTTTTTTGCACCCGATTTTAAGCCTGCATATAAACAACCATTTTTCCAAGCCAAAAATGTGTCGGGTCACAACCATAGACGGTAGCATGAGTGGAATTCAAGAACAGTTGGAGCAACTTGTTGCACAGACGAGCAAATTTGTAAGTAGTGCCATTGAACAGATTCCTACGAGCCAAAAAGAAGTGCAATGGTATGTTGATTATGCGAAGGTGTTGACGGTGGAGGAGATTGTGGCGGACCTTACGCAGTTGAAGGTGACACCCGTGACGGTGGCTACGGTTGTGATTACTGCAGCGAGCACGGTGTTCTTGTTGAGTCAGTTGATGGGGACGAAACCAGCCAATAAGAAGAAGACCAAGAAAGAAAAGAGACCCAGCAAGGCACAGAAAGCCAACATGGATATCCAGAAGATCCTCGACTTTGTGGAGGGAACATATGTGCCCGAGATCGACGAGTATATTGAAAACTACCATACGTTGAAGGAAGACGATGTTGAGTATAAATATAACTACTTTTCTGAGATGTTATTGAAGGAGATCTTGAAGTTGGACGGAATTGATGTCAACGACAACGAGATCTTGAAGACCAACCGCAAGAAGGTGATCAAGTTCATCCAGGACCACCAGAAGAGATTGGATAAGTTCAAAAAAGAGATCAAGTAGTATATAGTTTTCCAAGTAATATATCATTTTTCAGCAAACTCCTCGACTTTAATCCCTTGACTTCGAGGAACCCCGAATTCAGGGATCTTACGGTCTGGATTCGGACCAAAGATATTGGTAAGAAGCGGTAAGGATGGACCCAACCAGAGCGCACGTTCGGTATGATCCTTCAAGTCCTCGCCGGTTTGGGGATGGATCAACACCGATAACGAGCCGTGATGAAGCTGGAACCACGAAAGAAGTTTGATAAACACTTCGGGACGCAAGACATCAGCTTCCCAGAACGGCGTGGGGTGAGGCCCGATGATCTTATGGTCAGGTAAGATCTTGATGATGATTGAACCATTGGCACAATCTTCACTAAAGTCAGCAAGCAATCGGGACCGGAGCGAATCGCTTTCAGCCAGCGAAACGGCATTGTGTGCCGAGTAATAGACATGGAAATCGTAGTATTGAACAGGATACGTGAACGTAAGTCCATGAACGGACTTCACCAGTTCATCTGTACGGTTGGTAATATACTCCATTATAAAGAAGAAGAAGTGATGATGATAAAAGCCACAGTGAAAAATCGCAACTAAACTAAATCCAAATCTTTCTTTACCATCGTTCTACAGATGGGATGGTAAGTGTTATGGTGCTCTTTAAACACCTTTACAGCGTGGTCACGGCCCACAGCACGAAGCAATAACTTGTAGCCGGGTCTCACGTACTTCATGCGACCAACAGTTCCCAACCAGTGTGAAAAGTTTGAAACTTGAGGATCTGAAGCCGTGTAGTTGCCGTAACTGATCAACAAGTCGTTCCATCGAGTCAAGATCTCGCCATTGGCACTTGTGGCCAAGTTGGGATAAATTTCGTTCAATTGACGAATGGCTGCGAAATCAACCGATATTTCACCAAGACGTTGCGTCAATGTTTCAATAAAGAGCATGCTTTGTGCTGGTTCAAATTGAGCAATATCCTCTTGACCAAACGTACCTGGGTTGCCATTGAAATGGTTCATCCATTTATCAACTAAGACATAAACTTCATCGGCCAAGGTGGTATCGAAATCGGGATACGCTGGCAATCCCTCGCCAAACAACCAGGTGTTCCAGTCAATTGCATCCAAGATCTTTCTGTGACTCTCGTCCAGATAAAACTCATAGAGAGTTTCAACAAAATCAACCGTGCTGATCGATAAGTATCGAAACTTGGAGAAATAATGTTTGATAAACGGATCAAACACCGCCGTTCCACCAAGCTGGGTCTCGATATGAAAGAGAAAGTTGAATCCCTTTTCGTATGGAATACGAGAAAACGCATCGTCAGGATCAGCTCCATCCAAACTGTAGACGAGCGACGTGAATTGAGGATCAACGGTCTTGACAGCATCGACCAAACTGTTCCAGCCAATGATGGACATGAAATGTCTCACACGATCACCATGAGCTACATAATCGGAGATTCCTGCTTCTTTGGCTTTAAGAGCAGCAATGGCTTGAAGGATCCGACGTTCCAAATACACTGTCCATCCTTCATTGAGCCAGAAATGTTCCCATGACGAGTTGGTGACCAAGTTTCCTGACCACGAATGGGCCAATTCGTGTGCCAATACCTTGATCTGCGTTCTATCACCAGAAACAAGCGTCGGTGTTACTTGGGTCATGTTGGGGATCTCCATGCCTCCGTACGGAAAGCTCGATGGAAGTACCAATACGTCAAACGTCTTCCATTCATAATCAAACACCAATTGTTCAGCAATGGCGATGAACGATTCCATGTCTCGTTCAAATTCCCATTTGCACCGCTGCAACTGCGGTTCTTCCGAGTATACTTCGGACCGTGGACCCACCGGTGCACTCACAAGGTTGCCTGAAGTGATCGAGACCAAGTACAGCGGGATCGGGATCGGCTGGTCGAAGTAGTACGTGTCTTTGTCGCGAGAAACGGCTCGTCCAGACATCAAACATGGCCGTGGCGACGTGGCCAGGAACAGAAACGGCAGCTTCACCGCTGGTGTATCGAAACACGGAAACAACAGACGAGCATGGATCGCCTGGCACTGGGAGAAGATAAACGGACCAGTATCACCATCAAGAAACTGGATCGCCGTACACTGTTCCGTGGTGGAGAACGCAATGGCCAAGGTGAATTCTGGTGCCTTGCCAACATTTATCTGCAACGGAGCTCCGTACGGTTCCTTGCGTTCTCCAAGCATCCAATCCACGTCTTTTCCATCCACCAGCACTTTTTTAATGATCAAAAACGACGTATCTAAAACCACGGTTTCAACATCACCAGTTCTTTGTAACACAAACTCCACGCGGCCATTGATGGTGCGTGTCGCGAATGATACGTTCAAATGAAGCTTTGTGTCGATAACTTTGAACTCGCGATAATTCGAGTTCGTAAACGTGTCGATAGTTCGCGCCTGGCTCCGTACAAGGCTTACTGGATCCATCTTGGTTAAATTTTTCATGCGATCAATAAATATTTAAATATATATATATATATGAATATATATATATACTAATTAGTTTCCTTCTTCTTCTTCTTTTCTCTCTTCTTGCTGGCTTCAGCAACCAACTCTTCAAATACACGTGCTTCTTCATCTTCAGCTTCTGTTCGTGTCATCGCCACAAACACTTCGCCAATTAACCGTAATGCTCGTGCTCGTGCAGCCCGTTTCTCTACACTCACTTCCTTATCATCAAGAATCGCATCACACACCGCCCGTGTCGTTGCCTGGATCTCCATCCGTGATCCTGACCATGCTGCCGCAAGCACTTTGCCCATAAGATACTTTTCCATCTCAGCAAGTTCTTCTTCAGTATGTTTCGAGGGCTCTTTTTCGACTTGGGATGTAGATGCTGCTGGCTCGGGCTCGGGAGTAAACACTTCACCTCTCTCTTCGGCTTCTTTACGTCTCTTTTCCTTCTTCAATCGCTCAATTTCTTGCTGGAGCTCGTCAATCTTATCTGAAACTTCGTCCTTCTCTTCTTTTTGTGCATGGTACTCGTTATCTTGTTGCATCTTGGTGTATTCTTCCATTGTCTTCTGGGCATCTAACGCAGACGAAACTACCTTGAACGTATCCTTCACCACTCCGCCTTTCTCCTTGACAGACCACCATAATCCTCCCCATCCAAAAAACGTCTGGTTCTTAAGAAAGATCTTGGACTTGGCTTTATAGATATCGCCCATCGTATGAAGAATCTCCAACCCAAAACTCTCCATCTTCAACGACTCGGCTTCGTACCGCATCTTTTCCTTGAACGAAACTGCCACGTCGTCTTGCATGTCTGTTTCAGTAAATAACGATAACTTTTCAATCAAGTTCTTGGTGAGTTCCTTACGTGTTTCGATCTTCTTGAGCCGACACTCTTCTTCAAACTTCTCGAGCTCAGCTTTCCGTTTTAGTTCTTCTTGTTCTTTCTGACTAAGTTCGTTGGTTGAATGCTCAAGCAAAAGAGTTCCTTTATCAGCAGCAGAAGCACCAGCAGAAGCAGAAGCACCAGCAGCATCACCACCTTCCTCTTTGTATCCATTCAACTCGGCTGACTTGGAAAGTTCCTGGAGCAACGAAAGCTCACCGATCCATCCTTTAAACGCCTCGCCGCCAAAAATCATCGAAAAGAACTCCATTGGATCCTCAAATCCTTGCAGCGGTACCGATTCCTGTTTGCCAAACTTATCGTACTTGGCCCGTAACGTATCGTCACT
Source organism: Teunomyces gatunensis (assembly GCA_003706565.3). NCBI lineage: Eukaryota > Fungi > Ascomycota > Pichiomycetes > Serinales > Debaryomycetaceae > Teunomyces > Teunomyces gatunensis. The sequence goes on along the minus strand of PPLS03000022.1, from coordinate 17,219 downwards.
TAAAACTTGGTATGCCTCGCCTACCTCCTGGAACTTGGCGGCGGCGTCTGGATTATCGGGGTTTTTGTCTGGATGAAGCCGAATTGCGGCTTTTCGGTATGCTTTCTTGATATCAAGCGCAGTAGCCGTCGCTTCAAGCCCTAGAAGATCATAATATGTCGTATCAACCACCATTAGAGTAATAAAGTAAGTTAAATTGTATGTTTTCTATGAGACATTTCAGACAAAAAAAATCGGCCGACATTTAACGACATTCTATATACATTATTCTACTGAGAGTAGTATACCTTTCTCAAGTCCACCACCTTCTTTCCTCTACCTGCTGCCAAGTCTTCAATAGATCTCTGCTTTGTCAATGCTTCAATAAAGCCCTTCACCACCAAAACAGGATTTCTCGACTTGTACACTTTGCCTCGCAAGTCCTTGATTCCAGCAGCCTGACACACCTCAAAGATATTGGGGTTGACCCGCAAGCCGAAACCAGCAGGAGCGGAACGGATAAACAACTTGACCGCATGATACTTGTAGTCCACGTCACCCAACACCGTTCTTTCTTCATAACGTGGAATAGGAGTCAAGTTCTTGATGGCATTCCAGTGGGCCTTGACTGCAGCCACTCGGATCCCATCACGAGACTTGCCGATCCCCAAACCAACAGTTCCGTTACGATCTCCGACAACCGTCATGACAAAGAAGTTGGGAATGTTCCCCTTGGACGTCTTTAACGACACTCTTTTCATGATAATCGGACGCACATACAACTTGGTGAGATAATCACGGTTCAACCCCGTCAATTTCGATAACCCGGTCGCAAGCTCAAACTTGTTGGGCAACACCGACTTCTGCTTCCTCTTACCTCCAGTTTCAGCCGGTTTGAACCGCAACTTCAAGTCGCTCCGGTCAGGAGCATGCAACTGCGGAATCACAGGATACGGCGTCTTGTCGCCAGCCTGGTTGGGATACACCACGGGTTCTGACCACCGTCCATCCTTCACAGCATAGTCAGAAAGCATATCACGCGGTGGAGCACCGGAGTTTGCCCGGAACCCTTTTTTCTTAAGTTCCAACACCGTCTTGGGATCAATCAACAGCTCAGAAATCTGAATGCTCTGAAGCATTTCGGGCGTGTAATATTTCGATAAAAACTCAAGATGCTGCTCAACTTTCTGGCTTTGCCACACTCTCGTCGTGCTCGACAAGAATCGGCCTCTTATTATCCCCGGAACCCTGAGCATCATCTTTAGAGGTCTGGTACAGTTTTGGAAATTGTCTGGAAAAATGTTTTGTCTGAAAAATTTACCCGGACTTAAAATATGCAGACATAAAAGCACGCAAATATCCTTGCCGCAGTATATTAAATCTAACTATCAAGACTAAACTCAGACATCACCTTTGATTCTTGAGGAAGAGATTGGGGCAGGTTTTGGGGTGACATCCACTTTTCCTTTTCTTGTTGTAGGCCTGCGATTTCACGTTTCAATTTGCTCACTTCTTTCTCCAAGCGTTTGCCAAAGACATCGATGTAATACGTGGCGCCATTGTAGCTGGCCCAGACAAAGATAAACGTGACAAACGCACCACAGGCGTGTTTGTACTTGAACCAGATGGGAACCAACATCATGGTCAAGAGCTGGTAACCGAACTGGATCAAGCTGAAGGCTGTTGTTTGGAGAAAGACGTTGGGGAGGGCATTGACGAAGCGGCCGAGGGTGCTGTTTTCGTTCTTCTTCTTTAGGTAGGTGAACAGCGTGACTCTGCCCTGAGAGATCTGTTCCTTCTTGCGGATGGTGATGAAGTAATGGTAAGAAACCTGCCATACGGTGTAGTACAACAGGGTCCATAAGATGCCGTTGACAAAGTCCCAGTTATCGATGGCAGCCACGGCTGGGTATCGTTGAGCAATGTATTCTGGATCGAGTTCGTGGACAATGACAAACATCGTTACTGGAGGCATGATGTGGATGAAGGACGACGTGGTCTTTTCGATGGAATGAAGCACCAATGAGTTGCGCCAGGTGATCACGGCAAACGAAAGCGTGCCCAACGTAAGCGAGAACACCGAGACAAAAAGTGATATGGAGTCGGGGAACCACCAGATGAATGCCAACAACAACAAGTTGACATAGTAACACAAGTCAGCCAAGTAGTACTGGAACGACTGCTTGAAGTACATGTAGAATCGGATGGGCATAAGCACACACACCAACGCCGTGTGGAAATGCGGAAAGTACCGAGGATACTTGCCAATAATGAACCCTGAGCACGCCACCAACAACACGGCCAACGCATAGAACAACTTCTCGACTGTCGACAGCACGAGATTGCGATGGATCAACTCATCAAACTTGCCAAGTCGTCGATTGAGCACTTCCTGAAGCCGAAGCAACTCCTGGTCACGTTCCTTCTTGTTCTTGTACTTGGAAAAGTTCTGTTTCGTTCTCTTTTTCATCTCCAGAAGCTTCTTCTTGGTGCTTCCCGATACTTTGTCGAGATTCATGCCAAAGTCAAAGTCATTGACAAACATAAGCTTCGAAAGATCGATAAACGACACGGAATTGGCCCGTACGCGTGTCAGTGACACAGACGTGGACGACCAATAGCCATCGTCGTCCGAGCCGTCCATATTCACGCCCAGCGATACGCCTAATGGTTCTGACATTGACTACTTTTAATTGCACACGTGCAAAACGTTTTTGTTAAAAATTATGGATGGATAAGCACGTGACCCAGACAAACTCTGACTTTATGATATGCGACATTTCACGACATTTCACGACACATTCTGTTCACTCACGGCACTGTAATTATACATCTTCTTATTATTCCTGTGGGATGTTTCCACGTATGGATGAGCTTTATGGTAATCCACACATTCACGTAACGCAAGTTTCAAGTTATCCACGCTCTTTTGGCTCAATTGAAAATGGAACGCAAGCCGTCCGCCCATGAGCCGCACGTTGTGTTTGTGGCCCAATTCTATCAAGATACGATCATCGAACGCATTGGCACGAAGATCTATAAAGACAAAGTTCGTGTCGACCGGCGATTCCAACGCAATGCCGTTGGCGATACAGAAATCGCCCACTTGAGCCGCAAACTCGTGAGCACGGCCAAGTTTGGAAAAGTTCTCGTCGATAGCTGCGATGGCCATTGACGTCACAATGCCTGCCTGACGAATACCTCCGCCACACTGTTTCTTGAAATGGTTTGCTTTGGCAATGAACCTTTCTTCTCCCACCAAAATTGAGCCCATTGGTGCACCGAGAGATTTGGAAAGGCAGAGCGAGACCGAGTCAAAGTGGCTGCAGTATTCCTTAATGGAGACCCCTGTCTTAGCCAGCGCGTTCCACAACCGAGCCCCGTCCAAATGCATGACGATGTTGTTGGCACGAGCAAACTGCGCGATGCGCTCGATCTCCGCGATGGGCATCACGATTCCATGCAACGTATTTTCTAACGAAATAATTTTTGTCGGTGCGGCGTGGATATCGCCGTCGTCTGCAGTAAAATTGTCTGCGACATCTTCGAGGGTCAAATAATGTCCGTTGCGTGGCACAACGGGATGCACCATCGCCTGCGAAAGCGTCGCAAGTCCTCCGGCCTCGTGCAAAAACACGTGGGCACGATGGTCACAGAGAATCAGGTACGGTGGCTGGTACAAGCTAGCACGCAATCCAAGCTGGTTTGACATCGTGCCGCTCACACAGAAAAGCGCCGCTTGTTTCCCGGTCATCTCGCACATCTTACTTTCGAGCGCGAGCGTGGTGGCGTCTTCTTTGTACACGGAGTCGCCCCACGTGCTCTCAAGCAGCGCTGCAAGCATGTGGCGTGTGGGAACCGTGAACGTATCGCTCCGGAACTCGTTATGTGTACTGTATGTCTCGTCGTCGGTGGTCATCTTTGAAGGGTATAGGTTTTTGTAGCAGGAACAAAATTCCCGGCTTCTTTTTATAAATGTCTGGCAAATTTCTTTTCTGTAATTTTTTTACTATTATTTTCTGCCCCGATTTTCTTTTTGCCGCAAAAATTAAAAAAAAATGCCGTTAGTAAAACGTTGGTTACGTCAGCTGACAGGGTCTACCGCAAAAAAAAACAATTGAGTGCTTCCCCTCTTACATCTAGATTCGATCTGCCGCACAGTTTAGAGGGGTGTGCCACTCTAAATTATACATTTATTCCTGACCGGTTCACGTGAACACCGTCTATAGCCGATTTTACTTCTCCCCCTCTCCCCTCCACCTTCCCCGGGTCAGAACCCCCACAAGATCTCCGGTCCACAATTTTTTGACCGAGTCATAAGAAAGAGTCATATCCTACAGAGAGAGTCACATCCTACAGAGAGAGTCACATCCTTCAGAGAGAGTCACACAGAGTCAAACCTTACATGCATTAATACATACTATCGTCATCTCGCTCCTTGCCAGCCCCCATATTGAGGCTCAAGTTCGATGACCCAAACGGCTGGAAATCACCCATACCTCCAAGATGGAAATTATGTGTGGTTCCTCCTTCGTTGCGCCAGATTTGAGCATTGTTCGACACGGACCGCGCATGCGTAGAGATGGCACTGGTACTGCCATTGTCGTCCTTCCACAATTTGCTTGAGCTGCCGGGCAGTGCGTTGCTCGGCATCAAGAAGTCACTCGAGACACTGATCGACTGGAGCAAATTACTTGACGACTGGCCCACATCGTTGGTGCCCGCATGCAAACTCGTAACGCTGTGATTATTGGAAAATAAGTCATTCATGGCCATGGAGCTCCACATGCCGGGCGTGCCATTGCCATTGCCATTGCCATTGACAACAGGAGGAGCAGGGCCCCCGGCGGGCGGAGTCAGTGCCGCAGTGTTGAGCCCCACTTGGTTCACGCGTGGTGAATAGTTGTACAAGAGCGAGTCAAAGTTATCACCGTAGTTCAAGATACTACTGGGAGCATATTCCTGTAAAGGAGAACTGATACCGTTGGAATAGACCTGGTCGTCGTACCGGAACCCCTGCAACGAGTTGGGGGTGGCTTGGATTTGCGATCCCATGCTGTTGGACGGAGCATGTGACATAAACGTGGCGATTCCTTGTTGTTGGGCAAGTGCCTGGGCCTGTGCTTGGGCCTGGGCCTGGACCTGTGCTTGTTGTTGAGCATGTTGTTGAGCCAAGGCTTCTGCTTGTGCCTGTGCCTGTTGCTGGACCAACTGCAGCGATTCAATGGTACCACCACCAACCAATTCGTCGGCCAGGGCCGTCAGGTATGATGCGTAATGCGCCGGCTTGTCGTAAACAATAGGATTAGAATTGATCTGGTCCACGGTATGCGACTGGGCAAGTAGTTCAGTCGAGGCAGTATCTTGGTCTGCTGAATATACCTGGCTGTAATGGTTGTAGAAACTGCTGCTATGGCTCGAGTTATCCTCGGAAGATGGTGAAAAGTTCCGGAGAAACTTATTAGTATTATTATTGTTATTGTTGTTGTTGCTGTTTCCATTATAGCGTGGTTTGGGTAATGCATTGTTGAACCCACCAAAGTCAATGGAAGCCTGGTACTCAGTCAATTTTTCAGGCTGGTACGTCTTGTCTTTGTTGTGTTTGGCGGTTTCCAACGATTGGTGAACTGAAACATACTTCTTGATCTCGGCCCGAAATGCGTCTCGCCATACCAGCTCGTTTTCCTGGCACAAGCCCACTTCCTTCATAATCTCATCTTGCCATGAAGGCATGATCTGAATGATTTTTTGTAAATTTTCCAATGCCTTCTGGTTGATCGATCCGTCCTTGTTGAATACAGATGGTTCCATGGTGCTTGGGTTCTGGGTGGTGAATATCTCGAGCAATGGTTTGAGTTGGTTAATGATGGATACGAGTTCTTTCTTTTCGAACAAGAGTTGTTTCAAACGTTCTTCAATTTGTTCGTTTTCATCTTTGATTTTTTGGATCGTAGTCTTGGTGGAATCTATAACTTGTGTGATCTTGGACTTCTCCATCTCTTCGTTGTTTAAGATCTGGGTATTTCTTTCTCGTGATTTTTTAATTTTGGTATGATGGTCGTTCAATTTGGTGTCGTATAGTTCGATGGATGTGTTGATGGCGTTCATTTGGGCATTCAATTTCAGTTTCTGGTAATTAAGTCTGTCCTTTGTTTTCTCCAAGAGCTTGACATCACTGTCTTTCTTCAACTTGCTATCGGTTTCTGCGTCGTATTCCTGTTTGTGGAACTTGTACTGGTTCTTGAGTTCCTTGGTATCCAGTTCGACCTGATCCTGGTAGTTTTTGTATTCAATATTCAACTTGATGGACTCGTTCTGGAATGCCACAAGATAATCGTTGAGGAGATCGGTGCTCGTCATCACCCGTACTTCATCGACAGTCAAGTTGTCTATATCTATGTTGGTGGGTGTGGGTAACTTGGTGGTGTTATCAATAACTTCGTGGCCTTCATCGTATTTCGATGACGAAACTTCAAGTTTTTCGTCCAAGATAAGACCAAGTGCTGGGTTGTTCTTGTTGATGGTCTGGATAAAGACGGGACTGGCCAGCGACCGGAAGTTGGTCAACGAGTTGATGGCAATGATTTGAATCTGGTAGAGCTGGCCTGGTTCAAGGTTGTTCAATTTACATGACGTAGACGTGATAGTGGCCACTTCTTGGTCGTTGATCATCAAAACATAGTACAAGTTCTCATCGGCCTTGATCTCAATATCCCAATGGATGATGGCGGTAGTTTCGGTCACGGAATCAATGCAGATATTTGGTGTGTGTGGGATCTCGATGTTCAAGTCTTCCACCAACTCCTCAACCGGAGTCTTGAGGATCTGGAAGCATCGGAAAAGGATCCAACATACCGATGGCACTAGTGTTATGAGGATTTCTATCATGGTGTTTCCAACAGCCCAAAAGAAAGAAACACACACACAACAACAATCAAAACAACGATCTAAACAAACCTATTTCTTTGGGTCTTGTTTCTGTGTGTGGATGTTGTGTGTAGTCACCGTTGGAGTTGACTTTTAGATGTTGCTAAATTAAGTGGAGCGTTTGTGCGTGCAATTGAGAAAATTTTTATATACATAGAAAAAAAAAAAAACAGTGTCGTGCAAACCACATCATTCATTAACCGAATTAGTACCGTATCCCAAACGGTTCTCAAAGCACCAGAACAAGAAATTAATACTATCCATTCAAGACACTTATAAACCTTCATTAACACAACACAACTATTGATTTTTTATATGTTCTCTTTTTGGGATACCGTGCATTGTTCCGGTAAAACCTTCCTTTGAGACAATAATGATACTCATTCGTTTTGTAATGTTTGGTTTCTTGATAATTGTTCGTTTTCGTATCTATAAAATGTCGTAAGGTTGGTTCAAATTCTAGAACGGTCATAGAAATCTCCCTATATGTATTTATGTTTTTTGTTTTGTTTTTTTTTTTTGGGTGCAAAATTCTTATTCAACTCGAAGCTCCTGTTCTTGTACATCCTTATACAAAAAACACCCGGCTAACAAAACCATGTTGAATAACCCCAATAAAAAGAACGGCCCAAGCACCCAGTAATCACTCCACATTCCACCTGCCTTTGATATCGTCAAGATCCCAAGGCCTCCACTCAAACTATACAATCCACTGAGACTACCTAAATGGCCCCGGTTATTCTCGCTGCTGAGAATATTCATGCTGGTAATAATGATTCCAATCTGCGAAAACCCAATCATGCTTACCAATACAAAACATACCACCGTATGTGGATCGCCATTGCTAAGCAAACACATTCCCATATTACTCGCAACTCCCAAGACACCAGCCAAAAATAACGTCCGAAACTTTCCCACCCGTTCCGAATCAATCATCCATCCCCAGATCGGAGCAGAAAACAACGACACGGTTTGTGCCACTCCCGTAAGAATGGCAGAAAAGATGTATCCATCATAACACCCTTTTTTGGAAAAGTTGTGTGAATCACACTTTCCATTCTGGTAATAATAGTTGTACACGAAAAGTGGAATAAATACCGAAGTAGTCACCGAGGTCGAACGTGCAACAAACCCACTGATATACGCCAACTTAACGGTACTGTTATGTTTTGAGATCTCGATTCCTCGTTTCAATAATTGAAAGTAACTTTCTTTTGGTTCTTCTTCTTCTTCTTCTTCATCAAGACGAACCGTGCTCTTGGCATTGTATAAGAAGAAAAACAATACCATAAACACAAGAAGAGCATATCCTGCCACAATCAAGTACAGCACCTGCAAACTGGTCTTCATGGAAAATTCAGGGTACCATTTCTGGATATTTACTGGAAGAGACAAGAATACCGAGACAGCGAATATCGCACCCAAACCCGTACATACACCAAAGAGGGCCGAATACTTGCCATTCTTCTTGGGTTCCACCAGACTGGTCGGAACTGGGTGGTGGTTACGACGCCAGGTAAAATCTGAATGTGAGATTTCGTTCAATGCCACGGTGACCATGCTCATACAAGCAGTGACCCCAATGGCGAATATGATGCGGAACAAGATCAAATCAGGATACACCGATGAGGAAAACGATCCGTAGCCAAACAAACTGATCGCCACCACGATAAAGGCACTCGATTGGACGAGTTTGGAGCCACTTATACGAACACTTTGAGAAACATTGATTTTATCGGCAAACGTTCCAAGCAACGGAGCCACGATCACAGAAGCCAACTCGTCTACAAGACCCAAAGTTCCAATAATGTTTCCGATTTTTTCATCTTTGCTGATCCCAATGACTTCGGTGATGAAAAAGGGCTGTGATGATGCAAGAAATACCACAATGGAGATACATGCAAAGCCAGCAAAGTTGAATGCTGCTAAGTGGACCGGCTTATAGTTGGTAAACATCGGAAAAGATACAATTGCGGTTGCGGTTCCGGAATCCGTGCTCTTTGTTCTCCCCTTATCTTTTTGATCAGTAGCCTTCCGCAATTTTCTTGCATTCTCCGGTCGGATAAGTCACATGAGTCATTTTTCTGGGCCTTCCCATTAAACAAAGAACGAGTTCGGACAAGTCCTCGGGAATGGTAGATTGAAGGATGTGTAAACTATCAGTAGAATACATTGGATCCACAGGTGATGAACAACCGTATGATTATCAGACACATGGTTGAACGTCTCGCGATGGGCAGACCACATCATCAGTTGGACTCGGTGGCTTTGAATAGCCGGAAAAAGTTCCGACGTGCAGGAATTGTCTGTCATTTTTGGCGGCTCCGGAAGTCGCACATCGCTGCTCGGAATGGCAACGGTTATTTTGATTGCAAAAAAATCGACACGGCTAAGCATTTTCCGGATGGGATGCTGGAATTATTGATATATAAGACGATGTGGTTGCTGGGGATTATTATGCTTTTTTTTTTCTTTTACTACAACCATAATTACATTACCTGAATTACAATGAGTGATCTGTCCTCATTTATCAAGGAAGATCTCGTTCCTTACCAGTACCAGCCCGAACAAGATGTCGATTCACAACTGAACTTCGATGCCTTGTCGTTCAATTCTAACGTGGGCTCACGTCGCTCGTCGGAATCACAGGTCCCCATTTCCCTCACACGCACGGAAACAGTCAAGTCGCTCCATGAATTCGGTCTTTCCAGTGACATTCCATTGCCTGATGTCATCAACCCACCCATCGCCAACCCAATCTTCCCAGAAGAATATACCATGGAAACCCAGACGGGTTTGGTCCGTGTCCAGACATTACATTCTTTGGGTAGAACCCGTACCACCACATCAAACGAAAAGGATGCCGATGCTGAGTTGGACGGCGACATCGAGTTGGTTACGTTCTATATCGACGATCCAGAAAACCCCCACAACTGGAGTCCCTGGCTCAGATGGTTATATACCCTCATCTTGGCTTTGTTTGTCATCTGTGCGGCGTATGGTTCCTCTAGTTTGGCTGGTGGCCTTGGAACTATCAACAAAAAGTTTGGAGTCTCCACCGAAGTCTCAAAGCTTACTGTCTCCTTAATGGTGTTGGGTTTCTGTGTTGGTCCCTTGATCTGGGCTCCACTCTCAGAACAAATAGGTAGAAGACCAGTCTACATCATCTCCTTTGGATTATATGTTCTTTTCAACGTCCCCTGCGCTGTTGCTCCTAATGTTGGTACGTTACTTGTTTGCAGATTTCTTTGCGGTGTTTTCTCTTCTTCTGCTTTGACCAACGTCGGTGCCAGCATTGTGGATATGCATGCCGAAACCAGAGGGTTGGCTATTGCTTTCTTTTCCTTTGCTCCATATTCAGGACCCGTTTTTGGCGGGTTGGTCAACGGTTTCATCAGTGTTGGAACAGGCAGATACGAAATGATGGTATGGGTCAACATGGCTTTTGCTGGAGTGATGTGGATTGTTGTTGGACTCATTCCAGAAACATACGCTCCTGTCATCCTCAAGAGAAGAGCAAAGAAATTGAGAAAGGAAACAGGAAACATGATGATTATGACCGAACAAGAAGCAACTCCACTTTCCTTTAAAGAACTTGTGAATGAATGTTTGATTAGACCATTGAAATTCATCGTTACAGAACCAGTTCTTGACTTGATCTGTGCGTTCGTTGCCTTGATTTATTCCATGTTGTATGCTTTCTTCTTTGCCTATCCTGTCATTTTTGACGAATTATATGGTTTCAAGGATAATCTTGTTGGTCTCATGTACATTCCTATTCTTATTGGAGCCGGTTTGGCGCTTTCAACAACGCCTATTCTTGAAAAGATGTATATGAAAATGTGCAAGAGAAGAAAACCTGAGCCTGAAGATAGACTCATTGGTGCTATGATTGGGTCACCCTTCCCTTGCATTGCATTATTTATTTTGGGTGCAACTTCCTACAAGCACATTATTTGGGTTGGTCCTGCTTCATCGGGAATTGCCTTTGGTTACGGGATGGTGTTGATTTATTATTCCTTAAACAACTACATCATTGATACATACGCCAAATATACTGCTTCTGCATTGGCTACCAAGGTTTTCTTGAGAAGTTCGGGTGGTGCTGCTTTCCCATTATTCATCACTCAGATGTACCACACACTTGGCTTGCAATGGGCCAGTTGGTTATTGGCATTTATCGCATTGGCGATGATTGCCATTCCATTTTCATTTTATAAGTTTGGCAAGCAATTGAGAGCCAAACTCTGTAAGGAAGATTACACAATTCCAAGCATTTAGGGTTTAAGATAATTTGATAGATTTTTAATAGTAATAATTTAATAGAAACAGAAATGGATAAACGACGAAAAACATGATGAAAGAAAGTAAAAAAGTACTTTTAACAAGTGGGTATTATCTCTAAGTTTTGATGTTCTTGATCTTTTCGGTAACGGCATTTAAATCGGCACCGGTGATGGAACGGAAGAACTGGTTAAGTTCAATATTTTCATGGGCACCAGCCAAACCTTCTTCTCTTGAAAGAAGTTTGTACTGAAGCGATTCTGCATTGGAAAACCCAAAGGTACCAACATCAACAGCGGTGTGTTCGTTGGTGGACCAACCAACATCGGCTCTATCCGTAACCAACTGATTCAAGGCAAAAATAAGTTTCGACTTGCCGACATTCTTCTTGACCGTCTGGATTTCTTCATCAGTAACATCGGTGATTCCAAGACCATCATGAACAATCTTTTTCTTGATAAAGTCGGTCAACTTGGTGTCGTCACTCTTGTCAGAAAACTTGTTGATTTGGTTAACCAAGTATTCACCCGAATGTTTAACATTAACAAGAACATCGTAGTAAGTGGAGTTTATTGCAGGAGTGGTCAAACCTCCGGTTTCATGGTCAGATGTAGATACAACCACCGTATCCACCGACGATTTCTGGGTCCAGTCATAAACAAATTTGACCAAAGCATCGTATTCTAAAGTTTCTCTGACTTGAGCAGCAGCATCGTCATCGTGACCTGCGTGGTCAATTCTTGAACCTTCTATCATCAAGAAGAAACCCTGGTCAGAATTTTCAGTGGCCTTGGATAAAGCATTAAGTGCCACCTCGGCTTCTTCAACTAACGATGGATAAATGGTTTCATTTCGGTCGATCTTGTAAGGAAAGTTGTATTCAGCAAATAAACCAAGCAATGGCAAGGTGACATTCTTTCCCTTTTGCAAGGCATCAAAAGCCTTTCTGTCACCAGCGTAGGTCCAAGTTTTGTTGGCTTGAACTTCATTGATCAAGTTTCTGGAGTCTGGACGACAACCACCCTCCGTAGTGTTGGGAAGGAAGTTACATCTACCACCACCCAAAAGCAAGTCTGGAACTCTGCCCAATGGATGGTCACCCAATAATTGTTGGGCAATCAAATCCTGTTTGGATCTGTTGGTAACATGAGAAGCAAACACAGCAGGGGTAGCATCAGAAATACTCGTGGTGACAACCAACCCGGTGGCGTAACCTTGCAATTTCAACGCTTCCATAATGGTTCCAAGGGGTTTCTTATTGACATCGACACTGATGGCCTTGTTGTACGTCTTCTGACCAGCAGCGTACGCCGTACCGGCAGCAGCAGAGTCGGTAACAAACGAGTCATTGGAACGAGATCTGATGGTTCCTATCAAGTGTTGGTCCAATTCCAACAAGTGACTGGTAGGAAGACCATCGCGGACCTGCTGGAAGTTTCTGGCCAATTGCACCGATGCAATACCCATACCGTCAGAAATCAAAAGAATGATATTCTTTTTGGCTGGGGCCACAGGAGCAGCAGTAACATTCACCAATAAGTAAATAAGAGCAGCTAAGGTTAACAAACCCTGATATTTTGGAAAGAGGAACATGGGTGCAAAAAGATTAATTGATAATTGTTTGGTCTGCAATTGTTTTCTGAAACCAGGCTGAAAAGGTGGACCAGGGTGTCTATTTATACACTTTTTTTTACTTGAGATACAGCCGATTTTTCTTTTGTAGCTATTCCTCCGATATTCTCGTAGATCTTTCAGTATCTGGTTGTGGTTCCTGACTAAAGTTTAGGGTTTTTTAGTGCCCACGAGGTTTACAAAAAAAAATAAATAAATAAATAAAAAAATAAAAAAAATAAAAAAAAGTGTTGCAACCGTTTGTGACCGAATGCGGAAGGTAAGACATAGTTCCATCACGAATGATGCTACAACTCTACTCTATTCAATCTCAACGTATACACTGAAGAACACGTTGGTGATGTTGATTTAAATTACTGTGTGGTATATCTATTTCCAAGACCAATTTTCAGCAAGTCAACAAAATTAAGGTAGCAAAAATATCTAATAGCCGAGTCTTGGCAACCCTAAACAGCTCTTTTTGATTGCATTGCTCAGACACGAGGGTGGAAATTGTCGCCATGCGCCATAGAATCGGCACTGGCAGCTCCCCCTTCTGGTGCATGTTCGGTATCACGGACCAATTTCGTGACAGCAGCCAAGTTTATTCCGGTAATCGACTCCATAAATGCTCCAATCTCGATGTTTTCATGGTTTCCCAAAAGACCATGGTATGCTTTACTGGAATACAATTGCGATCTGATGGCTTCGGAGTTTGTGTGGGCATAAATGTTCACATCCACCGCCGTGTGGCCGTGGGTGCTCCATCCGGTTTGTGATCTTACTGACACCAAGTTGTTTAAAACGTACAACAAATCGTTACCGTTTTTGGCTTGCTTAATCAAGTCCACTTCTTCTAGACTATAACTCAAGATCCCCAAGTCTTGTTCAATGATGTGCTTGACAAAAGTGTCATATTTCTTGTCATCAAGTTTATTCTTTGTTTCAAGAATCTTCTTGGCCAAGAATTCGCCTGAGTGAGTGGCATTCAACAATACTTCAGGATACCACAAGTAGTCAGGGTACCCTGGAGTCACTTGTCTTGCAGTTGCAAGGCCGCCAGTTTCGTGGTCTGAGGTCGAAATCGCCACGGTTTCCACGTCTGATTCGTCAATAAACTTGATAACTTCAGCAAATGCCTTGTCGTAAGCCAAAACTTCTCTAACTTGAGCGGCTGGATCGTTGTGGTGACCCGCATGGTCGATTCTTGACCCTTCAATCAATAAAAAGAACCCCTTGTCTGAATCCTTAGTGGCTTCTGACAATGCAGTGAGTGCAACTTCAACTTGTTCTGCCAATGAAGGGTAGACAGATTCGTCACGGTCGATATCGTACGGAATGTCTCCTTCGGCCAATAAACCCAATAATGGCAACGAGACGTTTTTACCTGCTTTCAACTGGTCAAACGCGGATCTTGAGCCAACATACAGCCATCCCTTAGTCTCTGCTTCTTCAATCAAGTCTCTGGAGTCGGCACGGCATCCTCCGTCGGCCAATGGATGGAAATGACACCGGCCACCGCCCAAAATCAAGTCTACTTGTCTTCCCAAAGGGTATTCTCCCAACTGGTGCTGGGCAATCAAATCTTCTTGTGTTCTGAAGTCGACATGGGAACTGAACGCAGCGGGAGTTGCGTCGGTGATGCGTGTAGTGACCACCAAGCCGGTGAAGTAACCCTGTAACTTCAAAGCTTCCAAAATGGTTCCACAGGGTGTCTGGTCAGGCGAGACGCCAATGGCGCCGTTGTATGACTTCAACGCACACGAGAAAGCCGTGGCACCAGCCGCCGAGTCTGTTACGAGCGAGTTCGATGACCTCGTGCGCGAGGAGCCAATCAAGTGTCTGTCAATTGTCAACACATTTTCAAGATCCAAACCGTCACGGAACTGACGGAACGAGCGGGCCAACGATAACGATGCTGGTCCCATGCCGTCGGTGACCATAAAAATGATGTTTTTCTTAGTTTTGGGGTTGACACTTGGGGTGGTGTGGGCTGCGGCAAACCAGTAGAGGTACGCCAAAACAGCCATCACCAATGTCTGAACACCAGTTACACCGTACCAGAAGCGATACAGCTTCTTCTGTTTGTTGTAGACGGAGTTTCCTCCAAGAAGCGGCGTGTCCATGATAAGAAGAAGAAGAACAATATATATATATATATATATATATATCTTACTCTAAAAACTCCGCGCGTTATCTAAAAAACGATCTCCGGTACGTCAATGTGTTGCGCGATATGTTTGGCCATCGCCACGTCCATGATGGAAAGACCCACTAGTTTCTGGATGGTGGTGTTTCTACCGGCGATCGTGGTGCATACATTAGACGAATCAGCGTAGAGTTCGACCAAGTCAACGAGTTGTGATTCAGGAGTGTTGCTCTGGATAAGCTCGCCTGCCTCTGCAAGACAATGTTCCTTGGAATCCACAATGATACGTGAATCGGTACCCGGAAACATGAGTTCAATGTACTTGGGATCAAGCTCAACCATGTGTGGCTTGTACGAGCCAATAAGAGACACAAACTTGGGGAATTGTGGATCAGGGTTGAGACACGCGGTGGTGATGTTCGGTTCCGTGGAGGGAAGACACCCGAAAATTAACGACGAGTAGCGGGCGCGCACGGCGTAGTCGTCGCTAAATTGCCACACGCGCACCGCGACAAGAGGAAACTCGCTCGCTAATTTCGCCGCCAAATTGTCGGCACTCGCGCGCGACCGGTTGACAATATTCACCTGTTGCACCGTACCGTACAACAAAAGCGCCAACTTGACGTGCCAGTACGCCTGGGCACCTGAGCCAAACACTGTCAATTCAGGAAGAATTGGCGTGTCCAATGGCACGACCTTGGTGAGTCCAAGCGTCGATGCGAGCGCCGTACGGAACGCCGTAAGCGACGCGGCGTTGACGAGCGCATCAATGGCACCTGTTTCTTCGTTCATCACCACCACACCGCCACGAAACCCGTTCTGGCTACCGGTAATGACCTTGATCCCCACTTCCTGGGGCGCCACGCACGGCATAAAGAGATGGACACAATCCTGTCTCGACGCCACCGTCCGTGGTGGCACCACCGTCTCGTCCTTGCTGTAAGCCTGCAACCCACGCAAAAGTACTGGTTGGAACTCTTCCAATATCGTCTGTTTGGAAAGATGCGCATTGAGATACGCCGTCACGGCATCGTCTGAAATTACCTTCATGATAAGTTTAGTTTTGTGGGGTACACTTTTTTTTACTTGTGTTGTGACACAAAAATATAACTATTCACACATTTCATGTTATATGTTTCAGAACACTCATCCTAGTTTAGGATATTCCTATGGTAACCGTGTGGCGATGGCTCGATCAGGAAATATAATTCGGCATTATCCTGGAATAGAAATAGAAAGAGATAATCCGTAGAATATTGAAAGGACATCCGTTTAGATTAGTTTTATAACTCGTACACAGTTTTCTACTATTAGTCTAAAGAATCCCCCGAATTCCCCGTCACGCTATTTTATTAGGAAGGTTATAAGTTGCATCATGCATTTTTCACCTAGAATTTTATTATAGTTCAGTATACATTAAATACATGCTGCAGGAATAGCTGCAAAATTATCGAAACGCAAATCCGGTATTTCCCTCCGTGATTGCTACCATCAAACATCTTTTTAGTGACTCGTACGAGGAATACGCTGGTAACTCCAACTGGTTCTCACATGTATGAGACGTTGGTAACCGGTCCTTTTCGCCAAACGTGCGGTGGATCTGAAACATCTGGGTTCCATGCGTTCCCCGTAAGTTCTTGAATCCCCCAACAGGCGTATTGGATGCTCCAGTGGAAAACTGCAACAATTTGCGGCGGTAATCATTGTCAAACGATTCAACCGCTTGCCAGAACCATTGCACCTCGGTCGACGTGGCTGAATAGTTGCTGTATCCTGTGTTCATCTTCCAGTCCTCAAAATCCACATCCTGTGCCCCACACATTAAAAGCCCGAGCTCATCTTCGTCAAAGATTGTTACAAGATTGGACGGAACCATTTCATAGAACCCAGACAAGAGGCTCTCCATCTCTTTTGCAGTCGATGTTTCGAGAATAAACTCCACCATCTTATCAACATATTGTTGTTTGTTCTGTTCAGTTACGCGAATACTTGCACCGCCAGGAACCAATTCTGTATCTTTACCTTCAACATTGATACAAAAATACTGCTCGTATTCTTCATCAATTTCATTACTCAAAATCCAGTTCAATCCGCGGTAATAATCTCCATCAAATGCTTCCAAATCTTCAATCGAACACTTTTGCTTCGATATCCGTTTGTACAAGATTCTCGAGAAATGACAATTAAGCACAATACCCGAATAAACCGCTTTCCCGATGAACCGTCCAACAAACTTTAACTGCTGAGTATCAGCTCCTGCTTTAGGATG